>JAVJIF010023980.1:0-93507 GCA_038442645.1 Agave tequilana | reverse complement strand
TTATGATCCTAAATTACTTCAATATTACATGAAATTGTCCCCAAGTTTCTCTCAATTACTCATTGATTTCATACTTTATTTATTTGAAAGCTAGCAATGCCAAGGGTTTAATCTATAGGTAGGATCGTTTACTCACAAGTTTCCCATGAGTGTTCCAGTGAGAAATTTCATTTGAGTCCTCCCCCGAAGTGCGGTCCTATTCATGAATAGGATTATGGTTAATACTTGATGTTAAATAATTCTAATTCAAAGGGAAAATTGTGTTCTACAATCAACTATACTCTGATCTAAGGATTTAACCTGAGTTAAGCCCTACGATTGACGATCTCTTTCTTAACAGAATCCGAATTTCAGCCTTCACGCGCCCTGCTCGACACCCCCCCACCCTTCCTTCTTCCTCCTCCTATCTACAGCCGCCCCCTGCCTGCACTCGCCGTTGCGCGCCTTTGCTTCACCCAAGTCGACCACCGACCGGCCTGGTCCCCCCCTCCGCCGCTCTTTGCCCGCCCTGATGCTACTGTGCGGCGGGAGAAAAAGGCAGAGAGAAAGAGAGGGTGTGAGAGAGGAAGAGAGAAGAGAAATGAAAAGAAACGAGAGGAAGAGAAGAGGGAAAATTTGTTACCTGGATGAGTAAGGGCGATGGAGAGTTGGGGTGATTTTGGGTCTTCAGTAGATGATGGGGGAAAAGAACGTATTAGGGGTGAGAGGTAACTAGGGCTGAACTAGATTTGGGGAGATAGAGATATGTTTAGATATTTATTTTCTTTATTTAAGATTTTTAATTCCTCATGAGATGCCACCTCTCTCCTACTCCTCCCCAAGCACCTCTTATTCTTGCCACCTCACCGTTACCCCTTTCCAATACTCTCCAGCACATCACTCGATTAACATTTTGATTTTGGGTAATATTTTAAATTTATAAGCATGGTTATTGTTACATGTATGAGTATTCATGGGGTTAGAATACTAGTATATGAATTTGTTATAAGGACCCCCCTAATATATTTAAGTATATACAAGTAGAATTATTATCAATAATACATGCAATAAGCTATCCCCTCTCCGAATACTGTTATAAGGAAAAGCATGTGCACGCATACTATTATGTTCTATTACGTATTTAATTTATTACCTTGGGGTTATATATTTTAAACATCTTAAATTTTCATGGTTATTGTAATCAGAGCTTAAACGCGGATTAATTAGAGTTGGGTCTTACATTTTTTACCCATGCATCAAATGACATCTTTATTCTACAGTAAACATAATGTCTGTTTTGTAACTACTTGTTGCATGAGTAATAAGACTCGGAATCGCATGATTTTTTATTAGTAACATAAATAAAATATGCAGATCAAGATGAAGATTCGGATCATCCACATGATCGCTCCTATATGATTTTCTCACGGTCTTCGTGTGAGAAAGTTTCTCATACGAAGACCTCTCTATATATAATCTGATATTCGAATACAATATTCACTCTGTTGAAGTTGATCTATATTATTTTAAGTATCTATAAACCAAAAATGAGTGTTTTAAATACTTTTTTACCTATTCATCAAGCGACACAAGATGGACAGCTGAAAATAGCGAGTTGGTTAGATCTATGTCTTTAGACATACATATTCTCGATCTGGCCATTTCATTATGATCTAAACATTTAAAAACCCCCACAAACTAATTTTTGTTAGGTTTTAAATGTTCTACACCGTTAAACTAATCACTCACTATTTAGGTCGCTCGTTTTTTTCCTACTTGATGCATGGGCAAAAATTATACAAAATTTGATTTTTGGTTTATATATACTTGAAATAATATATATCAAGTTCAGCGGAGTGGATCTTGTATTCAAATGCCGGATGTTGGTACTTGAGTGGGAAGGATTCGCCTCAAATCCTTTTGAAGGGGAGACATATATATATATATATATATATATATATATATATATATATATATATATATATTATATATATAATATGTATATATATATGTATATATATTATATATATGTATATATATATATATATCAGAAATATGTATATCAGCCGACGGCTGAGAGTCCCTCTCAGCCTGCAGTGACGTGGCACATTATTAGCCATACTAGGAAGGACGACCAGCTTACTGATACAGATGAAATTACTAAATGCCCCTACGGTAAAAGATAGTGGATCTGTATAGTTTATTATTTTTTTATATTTCTGACATTAGTCAATATTGTCACAATTATCTTTTATAACTGCGACCAAACTGTGACCAACTGAATATGAATCGTCTCTTCAAGTGCAACTTCATCAAATTACGAAACAAATTTGAATGCTTCTTTATTGAATCTTTTTTTTGCTAGGTTCTATATATTTTAGGAATGCGCCTAAGCTCGTAGTGGTCAATAAAATAATTTCTCAATAGTTTTAAAAAATTTACACAGATATTATATATTTTAGGAATGCGCCTAAGCTTGTAGTGGTCAATAAAATAATTTCTCAGTAGTTTTAAAAGCACCCTTTGTCGCAGTCTACAATTATAAATTATTATTATTTTTTAATATATTGCATGCGAATAAGGATTGCGACTATGATCGTAGTGCTTAATGACAGCATATCGTGGATGATTGTTTTGCTAGGTTAAATGTAATAACGGTGACTAAGAACTGATACTATAGTCACAATTTACGTATTATTTTATATATTTGTTCTTCACTGTGACTGTTGTCTCAACCGCCTATAAAACTATTATTTTTTTTTTACATATTGCATGCGATTAAGAACTGCGACCATGGTCGCAGTGTTGAAGGACAGCAGTCGCAGTTTTATAATTTGTGATATACAGTGAAATATACTGATTTTAGAGGATTGCGATTATGTTCGCAGTATCATATGTTATATAATTTAATTTTGGACTGCGACCATAATCGTTGTTATTAACTTTATTGAATGCAAAGCGATTAAACTATTTATTACTGGACAGCGACCGTGGTCGCAGTTTCATATGTAATTATTATCTGAGTACTACGACCATTATCACTGATAAGATGCAGAAATAATAACTATACGGTATACTTTACATGTATTTTTAAAAAGATGAAAGATTATTTTACAGATAGAAGTAAATTTTATTTATAACACAATATGGTTAGAAAGAGACCTTACAAAAAAGTGCATTATATTGAATGCAAAGCGATTAGACTATTTATGACTAGACAGCGACCATGGTCGCAATTTTATATGTAATTATTATCTGAGTACTGTGACCATTATCGCAGATAAGATGCAGAAATAATAACTATACGGCATACTTTATATGTATTTTAAAAAGATGAAAGATTATTTTATAGATAGAAGTAAATTTTATTTATAATAAATATGGTCAGAAAGAGACCTTACAAAAAAGTGCATTATATTGAATGCAAAGCGATTAAACTATTTATGACCGGACAGCGACCGTGGTCGTAATTTCATATGTAATTATTATCTAAGTACTCCGACCATTATCGTAGATAAGATGCAGAAATAATAAATATACGGCATACTTTATATGTATTTTAAAAAGATGAAAGATTATTTTACAGATAGAAGTAAATTTTATTTATAACATAATATGGTCAGAAAGAGATCTTACAAAAAAATGCATTAAAAGCTCTTAAAAGAAGACAAAATAACGTTGAATATCAAAAGATCAGGAAATCCTAATTCTCGTCGTCATCACCATCATAAGCAGATTCGTTATTTTCATTCTCCTCGTCTTCCTGTTCATTACTTATTTCCTCATCTTCTCTCTCATCGTCCAGCTCGCAGTACTCCTCAGTTTCTTTCTTTTTTTTAGGGTACTTTGATTCATCGATAAATTCTCAGAATGGATCTTCTCTATCAAGCTCTTCTTCCGATCCGTGTCAAGAAGAACCTGTAAAAGATATGCTCAAAGAAAGCGAGCCTCCAGCATCAGAGGATATGCTTTCATCATGCATATCTCTGTAAAGTGGCAGAGGAATAAGTTCCTCCTCACTAAGCCCCATGAAAACTTCATGATCCTCATGAAGAGGAGGATCAGATAAAATATTATTTGATGTAGTGAGATAGTCTGCTATCAGATTCACTAGAATACCTTGAAGAAAGAGAACCGGTGGGAGAATAATTGAAGTTGAAATCTGAGTGTTCAGAGGAAGAAGATGGGGAAGACATTATTTTCTGGAAGTTTGAAATCAAATTGAAAACGAAGAGCACAAATATCGTTTTTAGATATGAGATAATATATTAGTTACAAGCACCATAAAAAATCAATAATGTGAAACAATATGAATAGTAATAATAATTGTTATAGGTGACGGTTCAGTATTCGAATAAGTGGTAAAAAGAAATTAAATATTTAATTGAAGCAATTATGGTGGGAGAATCCAAAGAGTTCCTTTTTTTCATAAGTTTATTATGTGAACTACAAACTAACTTTTTATAGAATATTTTTCCTATATATTTAGATTACGTATGGTGCACATCTTTCCTTTATCGAGATTAATATTAGTGCATCTCTTTTTCGAGATTGTTGTTGTATCATGATAGATAGAATATTAATTACTTCAATTAATTCAGAGTAATTAATATAGTATTTTATAAAATGTGATATATGCGGACTGATCTCACGGTCGCGGGCAATCTACTTTGAAAAACGATCAAAATTCTGTTACATAAGGCATGCGAAAAAAGACAGTGACTGTGGTCGCAGTGCTGAACGACAGCATGTTTCGTCTGTTATTTCTATGCGAATAAGAAATGCGACTAGGGTCGCAGTCATGATATAAAATTGAAAGTTATATATACTAAGTCTGCGACCATGGTCGCAGTGATCGAAAATTTTGTACTATGACTGCGACTATGATCGGAGACTTTGAAAACGATCAAAATTCAGTTACATAAAGCATGCGAAAAAAGACAGCGACTGTGGTCGCAGTGCTGAAAGATAGCATGTTTCGTCAGTTATTTCTATGCGAATAAAGAATGCAACTAAAGTCGCAGTCGTGATATAAAATTGAAAAGTTATATATATTAAGTGCGACCATGGTCGCAGTGATCGAAAATTTTGTACTATGACTGCGACTATGATCGCAGACTTTGAAAAATGATCAAAATTCTGTTACTAAGTCATGCGAAAAAAGACAGTGACTGTGGTCGCAGTGCTGAACGATAGCATGTTTCGTCTGTTATTTCTATGCAAATAAGGAATGCAACTAGGGTCGCAGTCGTGATATAAAATTGAAAGTTATATATATATTTTTTATTATAGTTTTGAATGTATGTGTACTGCGACCTAGATCCAATTTATAATATACATTAAGAATAAAGCAATTTTTTAGTACCTTGACCGACCATATTCGCAGTTCATTTTAAAATTGGATGGAATATTATCCAACCAATCTGCAAATATTATGGCAGTTACGGAAATATCTGATTTATAAAATATCTGTAAAATTATTAACCATTGTATTTCATTATTTTTTACACTGTACAATTATAATAGAAAAAACAATATACGGCTGCCCCACATTAAATTTCATTTTTTCTATTCATTTCAGTTTCTTTTATTAAACCTATATGAATTGAAAATAACACGAAATAAAATAATAAAAAATATATATATAACAGTTTTTTTTAATGTTTTACGCATGTTTTTTTACTTTTCGCTACTGCTGTTTATTTCTCATTATTTTGATCCATTTTTTTCATTATAATTTCAATGTAGTAGAATTAGAAATTTTATAACTGTAGATATATTCAACAGAAAATTCTCTATAAATTACAAATATTTTAGGAAAAATTTTGTTGTTGATGAGTTTTTACTAGTTTAGAAGTAAAAAGGGGTATTTTGGTCAATTTGATTGACGATTCTTTAGGCGGGATTTTTTGATTTTTTTGGCGCCTACACTCTGCGACCGATATGTGGCATATATTTGGCCACGTCACCGCCGGTTGAGGTACAGTAATCCATATATATATATATATATATATATATATATATATTATATATATATATATATAGAGATAGACTTGTATCCTTTCAAAAGGATTTGATCCCGGATCCTTCCCACTCAAATTCAACCCTCCAACATTCGAATACAAGATCCACTCCGTTGAAGTTGATCTATACTATTTCAAGTATCTATAAACCAAAAATCAAGTGTTTTAAATACTTTTTGCCCATCCATCAAGTAGGGGAAAAACGGACGGCCTAAATAGTGAGTTGGTTAGTTTAACGGTGTAGAACATTGAAATCTAACAAAAATTAGTTTATAGGGGTTTTTAAATGTTTAGATCATAATGAAATGGCCGGATCGAGAATTTGTATGTCTAAAGATATAGATCTAACCAACTCACTACTTTCGGCGTCCATTTTGCGTCGCTTGATGGATGGGCAAAAAGTATTTAAAACACTTGATTTTTGGTTTATAGATACTTGAAATAGTATAGATCAACTTCAACGGAGTGGATCTTGTATTCGAATGTTGGAGGTTGATTTTGAGTGGGAAGGATCCGGGATCAAATCCTTTTGAAAGGATACAAGTCTATCTCTATATATATATATATATATATATATAGAGAGATAGACTTGTATCCTTTCAAAAGGATTTGATCCCGGATCCTTCCCACTCAAAATCAACCCTCCAACATTCGAATACAAGATCCACTCCGTTGAAGTTGATCTATACTATTTCAAGTATCTATAAACCAAAAATCAAGTGTTTTAAATACTTTTTGCCCATCCATCAAGCGACGCAAAATGGACGGCCGAAAGTAGTGAGTTGGTTAGATCTATATCTTTAGACATACAAATTCTCGATCCGGCCATTTCATTATGATCTAAACATTTAAAAACCCCTATAAACTAATTTTTGTTAGATTTCAAATGTTCTACACCGTTAAACTAACCAACTCACTATTTAGGCCGTCCGTTTTTTTCCTACTTGATGGATGGGCAAAAAATATTTAAAACACTTGATTTTTGGTTTATAGATACTTGAAATAGTATAGATCAACTTCAACGGAGTGGATCTTGTATTCGAATGTTGGAGGGTTGAATTTGAGTGGGAAGGATCCGGGATCAAATCCATTTGAAAGGATACAAGTCTTGAAGGATACAAGTCTATATATATATATATATATATATATATATATATATATATATATATATAGGGGTATCTGTACCTCAGCCTGCGGGCTGAGAGAGTTTCTCAGCCTGCGGGACGTGGCTGAATATAGGCCACACATCGGTCGCAGAGTGTGGGCGCCACAAAAAATCAAAAAATCCCGCCTAAACAATCGTGAATCAAAATGACAAAAATACCCCTTTTAAATGACGACTGCGACTTCTAGCATTCAAAAGTAAAAAAATATTCAACTTTATATAATGCTTGTTACTAGTATATTATCTCATACCTAAAACTATATTTTTACTCAATCATCCGTAGTTCCCCCACCGATCCTACTACGGATGCAATTTATGGTCGCAGTTAATCTTTATCAGTTCCCAATGCGACTTTGGTCGCAATAATTACTGTTTTGGAGTTCAAAGTAATTTAAAGTTATAGTGTATTAACTTTTAAACTGTTTTGGATAACTGAACAGTCACCTAGGAAGTATACAATTTTTGGGAAAAGATAGAAAATATATTTGAGAGATATTCACGTGGTCAAAGAGCTTAAACCTTTTGAAATTCCGGGATTAAAAGTATATAAAGGGTCATGAGCAAAGGATTAAAAACATACTAAGTTATTTTTGCTCAAACTAGTTACTCTTAACTGTTCTGAAAATAAGTTCAAAAAATGTCTTCACCATCACCACCGTCTTCACCGGAAAGAAGCCAATACATTCAAACAATGTCTTCACCATCACCACCGTCTACCTTGGTCGCAGTTGGTGGTCTTTAATCTTAATCAACAACATCTCTGCGACCTTGGTCGCAGTTGGTCTTTATAAATAATCAACAACAACACTGCGACCTTGGTCGCAGTTGCTGATCTTTACTCTTAATCAACAACATAACTGCGACCTTGGTCGCAGTTGGTGGTATTTATAAATAATCAACAACAACACTGCGACTTTGGTCGCAGTTGATGGCCGCAGTCTTAAAAAAAAAAATCTGCAACCTTGGTCACGGTTTTTTGGTCGCAATGTCGACCCTGGTCGCAGTTGTTTCTGTTTGCACTGTAGTCTTATGTGACCTTGGTCGCAGTGTGGTCTCTGGTCCAAGTTGTTTTGTTTGCAATGCATGACTGCGACCAAAGGTCGTAGTTTATTAAAAAACAAATATGCTTTTTATTTATTTTCACGAATTTATCTCCAGGCATGTGAAAAATGATACAAAACGATCTCTTATACAATAAGATTGAGTGTTACAATATAGCAGTAGAAAGAAAACTAAACATCAAAAAGAACCATTGTTGACTAAGAGCAGTGTTGTTATTGAGGTCTTTTTATTTATGTCCACGCATTTATCTCCAGGCATGTGAAAATGATACAAAACGCTCTCTTATACAATAAGATTGAGTGTTACAATATAGCAGTACAAAGAAGACTAAACATCAAAACAACCAAGAAGACTAAACATCAAAGAGCCCTTGTTGAATAAGAGCAGTGGTGTTATTGACGTCCCCGTGTATTAAAAAACTGTGGACGTCGAGGACCATGACTTCTTCCCTTGTGGACGAATATCGATCAAGTTCACGGCCAAAATATTCTCCCAAAGGCCCAGCGAACTTGAAAAAGGACAATCAAGCTCTGGGTCTTCTTCGTGCATAGGGTCATCTTCATCCATGGAGGCAGGCCCCTGTTAGAGACTCTGAAGAAGGCTGAAATTCTCAGAGCAATTGCTCTCAAATGAACACAGTCTAATTATGGGCTGTTAAAGGGAGAGGGTGAGCCCTATTTATGGGCAGCCCATAATAACAGCTTCGGGAAACAGCGAATGGTGCGGGTTCATCAACGTAGACTTGACGTTAAAAAGATCTCATAAAATCTTTATGACAGGTCGCGTCTCACGGAGTGAGTCCAAGTCGCATCAGACAACAGACAACTTTTCATTGGTCGCAGTTAATAATTATATTACTTCACCTTATAAATTTTTAAAATGAAAGGTTGCGACATTGGTTGCAGTTGCTGGACGCAGACTTAATAAATACACTGCGACCTTGGTCGCAGTTTCTGTACTTTAGTCTTAATCAACAACAACACTGCTACCTTGGTCGCAGTTTCTGACCGTAGTCTTAATAAAATAAACTGCGATCTTGATCGCAGTTGTTGCTGTTTAGTCTTAATAAAATACACAGCGACCTTGGTCGCAGTTGCTGGTCTTTACTCTTAATCAACAACATCACTGCGACCTTGGTCGCAGTTGGTGGTCTTTATAAATAATCAACAACAACACTGCGACTTTGGTCGCAGTTGATGGCCGCAGTCTTAAAAAAATAATCTCCAATCTTGGTCGCTATTGCTGGTTTTTAGTCTTAATCAACAACAACACTGCGACGATGTGACACGTCACCGCAACAGTTGCTTAGTCGCAGTCTTTGGTCGCAGTGTCGACCCTGGTCACAGTAGTTACTGTTTGCAATGTATCTTATGCGACCTTGGTCGCAGTGTCATCTATGATCATAGTTGTTTTGTTTGCAATGCATGGTTGCGAAAAAAGTTCGTAGTTTAATAAAAAAAACAAATATGCTTTTTATTTATGTCCAGGCATTTATCTCCAGGCATGTGCAAATGATACAAAACGATCTCTTATACAATAAGATTGAGTGTTACAAATACAGCAGTACAAAAGAAGACTAAAACATCAAAAAAATCCCTTGTTGACTAAGAGAAATCTTCTTCTTGAGGTCTGGTGGCAGCAGAATCAATAAGATTGAGTGTTACAAAGAACACTAAACATCAAAGTATCCAATAAGACAAAACATCAGAAGAGCCAAGAAGAGCCCTTGTTGACTACTAAGAGCAATCTTCTCCTGGAGGTCTGGTGGCAGCAGAAACTTTCGTTTATGAACATCTCTTCACCAGAAGGTTATCCAGTGAGCATGGAGTTTCCTCGATGTCACTTCTGGGGTAAGAGAGGAGGTTTTGAGACCTCACAGGGAATGCTACCCACCACTATATCCACCACATCCCCCGCCGCCATATACCCACTCTGACCATCCCTCACCAGCAAGCTTGACTGGTGCGTCAAGTGAGAACAGATCTCGGTGAGGATTAAGTCCTCGTCAGGGATCATGACTTCTTCCCTTGTGAACGACGAGGACCATGACTTCTTCCCTTGTGGACGATGAGGTCTATGACTTCTTCCCTTGTGGACGAACATCGATCAAGTTCGTCAATAGGGTCATCTTCATCCATGGAGGCAGGCCCCTGTTAGAGACTCTGAAGAAGACGGAAATTCTCAGATCAATTGCTCTCGAAAGAAAACAGTCTAATTATGGGCTGTTAAAGGGAGAGTGTGAGCCCTATTTATAGGCAGCCCATAATAACCATAATTAATGGTTCATTAATCAGAATCGTCGGCATTAATGGTCTCCAACCGCCAGCGCCGGTTTGAAAATAAAAGACATTAACGCCTAAACCCAATGAAGAACCGACACGTAGACAAACCGCTTCGGGAAACAACGAATGACGCGTAGACCAAAGTCGCAGTCCACGTAATGCAACCCTAGATTGCAGTTGCTGGCCATCTTTATCAATAACAACACTGCGACCTTGGTCGCATTTAACCATGTACACTGCGACAAAAAGACTTTGGCTAAGGTCGCAGTTTAAATGTACAATGCGAGCAAAGACTCTGACTACATTATATTCAAAAAAATAATTACTTAACGTACTGCGATCAAAGTCGCAGTCCATGTAATGCAACCCTAGATTGCAGTTGCCGGCCATCTTTATCAATAACAACACTGCGACCTTGGTCGTATTTCACCATGTACACTGCGATGAAAGACTTTGACTAAGGTCGCAGTTTAAATGTACAATGCGACCAAGACTCTGACTACATTATATACAAAAAAATTAAACTATAAAGTAGAATTTTATCGCAGGCTGAAAACAATGATCTGAAAAGATTTTATATTTTCAAAAAAAAATTTATCCCAGGCTGAAAAGGAGAAACTACATCTTTCAAAAAAGAGATAAAGAAATAAGGCGAAAAGTAATTTATATTCTATAAAGAGTGGCAAAATAAAAGGGGGAAAAATAATAATAAACAATAAGGAAAAGTTATCATAAGGGGTATTTGGTAATTTAACTTCTACCTAAAAGCAGACCGCAAGTCAGTGAGGTGACAAATCGAGCCTATATATATATATATATATATATTATATATATATATATAATATATATATATAATATATATATAATAAGAAAATTCTCAAATCTAATGGAGGCAATTGCCCCAGATTGCCCTCATTTCACTCTGACTTTGTCAGTATCATCGTAATTCGGGTGTCTCGTAAACCCAATCCTACTTGGTCCAATCCAACGTCTACTTGCAGCACCAGAAAACACATTATCTAGCTTTTACAGGGAGACACAATTTAAAAGAGAATGATTGTATAAAATTTATAAGATTTGTTTTCTGTTTTTTTGGAGGAGAGATTAAACATGTGATGCTTTGTGCCTTTTTCTAAACAAAATGATTGTTATAGCACCCTACGGCAGAAACATCATAATAAATTTTGCAACGATGTTACACAAAAGGAGAAAGCATCATAAGATATAATGAAAGGAACTTGCACGGTTGATTGTCATGGCTCAGTACAGATCACGGGCTCAGATCCCCGTCAATCTGTTAAGATAATTTTTCATGTTTATTCGAGGTGAGGAAAAATATTATATAAATTAATTGCATGTTGTTTTTTGAATAATATGAAAAATGGTGGATCATACTGTAACAAAAACAAATATGTTGTAAAACTCCGAGAATATAACACCAAAGCAGAGAATTTTTAGAGACAGAGTAGAAGTAGGAATTCTTATTGATTTCTGAATTTGTGTACATTGAAATGAATCAGGAAGGGCCTATTTATAGAAAAACCTTGGGGGCACTATGCAGTCGCTTGCGTCATCGCTTACATCAGCGCATAGTAAACTTATTAATGGTGCATAGTGACGTTAGGTGGTGGAGTTAACGGGGTGGACAGACATTGCTGTGGATTTTTCTTAACACTCCCCCTTGACTGTCCACCATACATGATGTCTCATTAAAAACCTTGCTAGGAAAACCCAGTGGGACAAAACCATAGCGAAGGGAAAAAGAGTACATCATCTCTGTATACGTGTTTTATGCTGCCTCGTTAAAAACCTTACCAGGAAAACCCTGTGAGACAAAACCATAGTAAGGGAAAAGAGAGTGCAGCCATGTAAGCTCCCCCTCAAGTTGACATAAGTAGTTCTTCTTCATAAGTATCGCTTATGACGCATCCCAATATAATGAATAAGTTTTCTGAGAGTTGTAGGGGGAAGCGCCTTTGTAAAGAGATCTGCCACATTATCACTTGATCGGATATACTGAATATTAATTTTCTTATCCTTTTTAAGCTCTTGGCTGAATGAGAAGAACTTTGGGGGTATATGCTTGGTACGGTCGCTTTTGATGAATCCTTCCTTCATTTGAGCGACACATGCAGCATTGTCTTCAAACAGTACTGTTGGATCTCTGTTGACTGGTAATCCACAAGTTTCTTGGATGTGTTGAGTTACAGACCTTAGCCATACACATTCTCGACTTGCTTCATGGAGTGCTATGACTTCAGCATGATTAGAAGAAGTGGCAATAAGTGTCTGCTTTTGTGAACGCCAAGAGATCGCTGTACCTCCACATGTGAACACATATCCTGTTTGAGACTTGGCTTTATGTGGATCTGACAAATAACCTGCATCTGCATAACCAGTTATTTCTTGTTTTGATCCTCTGGAATAAAACAAACCAAAGTTAGTTGTTCCTCGAAGATAACGAAATACATGTTTAATACCATTCCAATGTCTCCGTGTAGGAGATGAGATAAATCTTACTAATAAATTAGTAGCAAATGCTATATCTGGTCGGGTACAATTAGCTAGATACATAAGAGCTCTAATTGCACTTAGGTATGGTACTTCAGGACCAAGAACCTCTTCATTATCTTCGCGAGGGCAAAATGGATCTTTTTTCACATTCAATGATCTAACAACCATTGGAGTGCTTAAAGGATTTGCTTTATCCATTTTAAAGCGTTTTAAGACCTTTTCAGTGTAATTTAATTGATGCAAAAGTATTCCACTTTGAAAGTGCTCAATCTGTACACCAATACAATATTTGGTTTTTCCAAGGTCTTTCATTTCAAATTCACTCTTTAAATATATCATTGCTTCTAGGATTTCTTTGTGAGTCCCAATAATGTTTAAATCATCAACATATACAGCAATGATAATGAATCCGGATGTTGTTTTCTTTATAAAAACACATGGGCATATAGGATTATTTACATATCCTTCTTTTAATAAATACTCGCTTAAGTGATTATACCACATGCGCCCTGATTGTTTTAACCCATATAACGATCTTTGCAATTTGATCGAATATAATTCATTGGGTTTTGAACTTAATGCTTCAGCCATTTTAAATCCTTCAGGGATTTTCATATAAATATCGCTATCAAGCGATCCATATAAATAAGCTGTAACAACATCCATAAGACGCATTTCTAATTTTTAGAAACTGCTAGGCTGATTAAATATCTAAACGTAATTGCATCCATTACTGGAGAATACGTTTCTTCATAATCAATTCTAGGTCTTTGCGAAAAACCTTGAGTAACAAGTCGAGCTTTATACCTTACAATCTCGTTTTTCTCATTGCGTTTTCGTACAAAAACCCATTTGTATCCTACTGGCCTCACGGCTTCAGGCGTGAGGATAATAGGTCCAAATACTTTACGCTTATTAAGCGAACTCAATTCAGCCTGTATAGCGTTTTTCCACTTTGTCCAATCATGTCTATTTTGACATTCAGTGACGGATCTTGGTTCAGGATCCTCACTTCCATTAACAATATCACATGCTACGGAATAGGAAAATATTTCATCCATATTTTCCATCTCATTGCGATTCCATAATCCTCCTGTATTGACATAATCAATAGATCTCATAATTTTCTATATCTTCAGGATTTTCCATCTCTTGATTTGTCTTATTTTGTGTTTCTTCTGGAACACATTCTTGTATATTGGGTTTATTTGTGTTTCTTCTAGAACACATTCTTGCACATTGGGGTCATCGTGCTTATCTGCTCCTTTTCTTTTTCGAGGATTTTTATCTTTGGAACCGATTGGTCTACCACGCTTCAGGCGTGTCTTAGACTCATTAGTGACTTCATTCTCGGATTGTCCTTTTGGGATTTCAATCCGAGTAGGAGCATTTACAGCTGGTATATATGATTTAGTCACTCTTTTCGTATCAGTGAACGCATCTGGCAATTGATTGGTTATTTCTTGTAAATGCATAATCTTTTGCACTTCTGTCTCACATTGTTTGTGTGAGGATCAAGATGCAATAAGGACGGTTCACTCCATGTAATCTCCTTCTCTAGATGTTTCTTTTCTCCCCCTAATGCTGGGAAAATTGCCTCATTGAAGTGGCAATCGGCAAATCGAGCCGTAAAAACATCGCCGGTTTTAGGCTCAAGATATCTTATAATAGAAGGAGATTCATAGCCGACATATTTCCCAGTCTCCTTTGAGGACCCATCTTTGTACGTTGTGGTGGAGCAATCGGCACATATACCGCACAACCAAAAATTTTAAGATGGGAAATATTTGGTTCTTGACCAAATGCTAATTGTAGAGGGGAGTATTCATGATATGCACTTGGTCTGATGCGAATTAATGCTGCAGCATGTAAAACTGCATGACCCCATACAGAAATAGGAAGCTTTGTTCTCATTATTAATGATCTAGCAATAAGTTGGAGGTGCTTAATCAGTGACTCAGCCAAACCATTTTGTGTATGTACATGGGCAACATGATGTTCAACAACTATTCCAATAGACATACAATAATCATTAAACGCCTGAGACGTAAACTCACCAGCATTGTCAAGTCTAGCTCTCTTGATTGTATAATCAGGAAATTGTGCCCTTAATCTAATTATCTGAGTAAGAAATCTCGCAAATGCCACATTGCGAGTTGACAATAAACAAACGTGTGACCATCTACTAGAGGCATCTATCAATACCATAAAATATCTAAATGGTCCACACAATGGGTGTATAGGCCCACAGATATCACCTTGGATACGTTCAAGAAATGTAGGTGATTCTGTTTTTATTTTAGCTGGTGATGGCCTTGTGATTAATTTTCCTAGATAACAAGCCTCACATGGAATTTTACTAACTTGAAGGATCTTCTGGCCCTTTAATGTATGTCCATGTGAATTCTCAATAATTCTTCGCATCATCATTGAATCAGGATGACCTAAACGATCATGCCACAGAGTTACTGTCTCTGTGTCTTCTTTAACTACCATATGTGACTCTATCACATTTATATATGTGTAATGCAATCCTGAGGAAAGCTTTGGTAGTTTTTCTAGTATGCACTTCTTTCCTGATACATAAGTAGTAAGATACATATAATTCATATTTTCTTCAGTTGCAGACTGAGTATCATATCCATGAAGATATGTATCATTAAAACTCAACAAATTTCTTTTAGATTTTGGTGAGAACAAAGCATCTTTTATGAAAAACTTTGTTCCATTTCGCAATATAAAGCTGGCTTTACCAGTCCCTTCAATCAAGTCTACAGGACCTGATATTGTATGGATGATTGCCTTTGTTGGTTTTAATTCAGAGAAGTACCTTTTATGTTTGAGAATAGTATGTGTTGTACCGCTATCCGGTATGCAAATCTCTCCACTTTTGGTCTTGACTTCATCATTAGAATAATCCATATCAAGCTTCATGCAAAATAAACAATTTGGTAAGAATAAAATTTGAAACATATTATTATAAGGGAAATATTTTATTCAAAGATAATTTTAATAATTACAAATAACAAAATATGATAATACATAACCACATGCCTAATTATCACCAGTTTCATGATGGGTTGGAAGATCAACAAAATCATCAGTAAAATCTGAAGCATCAAGATGAGTTGAATCATCCATAGGATCATCATGTTCAGTGAAATTCACTTCTTTCTCTTTTCCTTTCAAGGATGCTTTGTAAAGCTTGCAAATGTGCTCCGGTGTTCGGCACACTCTAGACCAGTGTCCTTTGGAGCCACATTTATAACAGGAATCTTCAGGATTCCGAAGAGAACTTTCACGAACATCTTTTCCTTTTTCATGTCTTTCTACATGATGCTTCTTATGGATCGCGTTATTCTGTGAAGGGTTGTAAAAACCACTTCGACCGCGTCCACGGCCACGTCCACGGCCACGACCACGACCACGACCACGGCCGCGTCCATAATTATATCCTCGTCCATAATTTTTAGAAAATGCAGCATTTGCTTCTGGAAGTGCTGCTAAACCAGTGGGACGAGACTGATGATTTTTGATCAAAAGTTCATTATTTTTCTCTGCCACAAGAAGAGATGAAATTAGTTCAGAATATTTCTTAAAGCCACGCAACCTATATTGTTGTTGCAGTGTTATATTAGATGCATGAAATGTGGAGTAAGTTTTCTCCAACATTTCTTCATCTGTGATATCTACCCCACAGAATTTCAACTGGGATACTATTCTGAACATTACAGAGTTGTAGTCGCTAACTTTCTTAAAATCTTGGAAGCGCAAAGCATTCCATTCATCACGGGTGGCAGGGAGTATAACTTCCTTTTGATGATCAAATCTTTCTTTGAGATTTTTCCATAAGACACCTGGGTCTCTTACAGTGAGATATTCACATTTTAAACTTTCATCAAGATGTCTGCGGATAAAGATTGTTGCCTTTGCCTTATCTTGCAATGTCGTAGAGTTTATTTCTTTAATGGTTTCAGTGAGACCCATTGACTCAAGATGCATCTCAATATCAATAACCCAAGACATATAATTCCTCCCCGTGATATCAAGTGGAACGAACTCAAGCTTTGCAAAGTTTGACATGGTGATAACTATAACAAAATATAAAAATAATTAAAATCACAACATTTTTATTTCTCAAAGAAAACTTGCATGTCAATCATAATAGCTACAAGCAGAAGAGGGAAGGTGAACATTTAAATAAAAAAAATACGGGTACAATTCACTTGGATCCATATCTCCAAGAAAAACGAAAGAAGTATTGATGATGATGACGGCAATAATAAACATCAAAGCTGGACTAAGCATCTTGCGAAAAACTCGAATGCAAAACTTTTAGAGATGATGAAAATTTTGAGAAATGAAGAGAGATTGAGGAGTGAGTTGTGTGGTTTAGAACTCACCAATTTATAGGATGAAAAACAGCCGTTTATAGCCGTTGGGGTTTTAGCCGTTTGGGGATATAGCCGTTGAGTTTATAGCCGTTGGGGGAGAGAGAAAGATAATTTAGATTTTATATAATTAAATATTGTAATTAAGAAAATGATAAAATAAATGCATTGTACTACATATATTTATGAGTTATAATATATGCACGCCACTCTACTTAGTGGGTGTTTTGCAGGCATAATTAATAAAGTAATAATTATTGAAATAAATATTGGCACACCACGCTACTCAGTAAACCTTTCAGTGGGTGTTTGTCCAGATATAGTAGCAGAATAATAAAATATACAATATTGGAGGCTTGGGGTTTAATCCACGCAAGCATCAAATTAGAGGTTAGTAAAGATATCATAATCACATCACTTTACTATAAATAGGTGGCAGAGCCTCTTTTCATTATAGTAGTGGTGTTATATGAATATAATTAATATAATAATCCAGTTTTTCGTAATCACATCACATTACTATAAATAGGTGGCAGAGCCTCCTTTCATTATAGTAGTTGTGTTATACGAATATTATAATTATAGTGACTTGTCAATTTTACCTTGAGATTGTAGAGCTAGAGGCTGGGACTTGTGATAGGACTTTTCCTTGAGCAATGGAAGCAGAGGCTCGTGACAAGTTTTACCTTAAGCTAATGGAGGCAGAGACTTGACGTGGTAGGCTTTTTCCCTGAGCTGACGGAGGTAGAGGCTGGGGATAGACTAGAGTAATCGTGCTGATAACGTGTTGTAAAACTCCAAGAATATAACACCAAAGCAGAGAATTTTTAGAGACAGAGTAGAAGTAGGAATTCTTATTGATTTCTGAATTTGTGTACATTGAAATGAATCAGGAAGGGCCTATTTATAGGAAAACCTTGGGGGCACTATGCAGTCGCTTGCGTCATCGCTTACATCAGCGCATAGTAAACTTATTAATGGTGCATAGTGACGTTAGGTGGTGGAGTTGACGGGGTGGACAGACATTGCTGTGGATTTTTCTTAACAAAATATTGATTTTATAAAATTATATTGTAATAAAAAAATAGAAAATTATTAATTGAATTGCTTGTTTTGTTGTCATAATCAACTTTGATGTCACCAAGGACCTAAAAGCTTTGCCAATGCGTCATGGCTCACTAATACAAGAATAAGAGTGGGTTGTTGAGAATCTCAGATTTACGTTTGTTACAATCTAAAGTTTAAAAAAAAAAGAATGGATACCGAGAATACTACAATATAATCTTTATTTCATCATATATAATTGCGTTTTTTTTATCCTAAACAAAACAGGGTTTAAGCCTCTCATGTTCCATTAAAAAGAAACTAACTAAACAAGCGAAGCAAGTAAAATACAGTACAACAACAGAAATAAAAGCATAGTCCTCTCCACGTAGAAGAGGTAACAGAAAAGCCTCTCCCCTCACGAGTACAAAAGGTCGTCCCTCGGCTAGAGCGGAGGGGGAGTGAAGCAGCCGGAGACAACCACTTTGAGATGTTGTCGATATCCTGCCGTCTGCAAGGTCATCCCAGATAGAAGTGTCTAGGTCAACAGTTTCATCCACCTGATGAATCTCTGGGAAGATTTCTCCAGCTTTGCCCCCAGAGTCGAAAATGAGAAGACTTGTCCAGTAGCTGAAATCAGTAAGGATCAGTCGAAAAATATGTGAGTGACTGTGCTAAACAGCACGAAAAATCCTCTCACGTCTCTCCTTCCAAATGGCCTAGCATGTAGCTGCTGCTACAAAACTGAAATCCCAAAATCCCGGGCTGAAACCCTAGCGCGAGCCCAGTCAGAGACAACATCACTGAAGAATGTCGGCATGTCCCGGATGTTGAATTTCCCCTGTACGAAATCCTAAATCCTTGCAGAATAAATACAAGGGATGAAGAGATGGTGATTGAGTTTTGACCTACAGCAAAAATTATAGAATTCAGAGTTTAAGAATCGAAAGTGTAAAGTATTCAATATTACCGCGATAGCAAGTAGTTATGTAGGTCGTGATCCACAATGAGAGACTTGCGATGGAAGCGTGTTGTAAGTTCTCTTTTAATTCACTTAAAATGGTCAAAAGTTCTTTTCTTGGTCTTGTAAAGAAAAAAAAGAATCTATTGTTAAGTTAAAAAGAATGGGATAGATTGAAAATGTGGAGAAAATGCAAAACGAGTTTATACAAAGAAAGTGAAAATAGTAAATAGAAAAGAATTGTGAGTGGTGATAATCTAAACTAAAAATTAAAAGAAAAGAAGAGAAATCTTAGAAGTACTTACTTAGTTCTTTCGGTTGATGACTTATCTTGAATCCTTAGACAAAACTTACCTCATCTTAAAGGGGAGCAAAGTATGGCAAATAAGATCTTCCTTATTCCCGATCTACATTATGAATTAAGGGGCAAACTAAACTAACAAAAAACAGTTATTCATCACCATAAGCCATCAAGAGCACTTGTAATGGCAAGGCAGGTTCGATGCTATAGATTTCATTTGAATTATCATCAAAACTTGATAGAAGAAGAGTTAGAGAAGAAGAAGAAGAACATAAAAACGTAACTTTGATTTGATTCAAATAACAAGAAAAAAAAGAAGACTTACTTACACCGGTGTCACCCTCAATACAAGCTTCACTCTCATTCTCCCATGAAACTCTCCTCTCCTCTAAGTTACATAAATAAAACGAAAATTACATAAAAAAAACTAAAAATTTTAAGTTACAAATTAAAGAATAGCCTAGTCTATGCTCTATGTTGAATCGTTTTTTCTGATCTCAGAATTTGCATGTATTCATAGTAAAATATGGTAGGGGAAAGCGTATAAAGATAGGGGAAGCAAACGCTCCCATTTATCTCACCAAACAGCCGCAGAAAAGCGGCCAAAGCCGCGTTTTCGCTGATCTGGCCACTAGGCCAAATCCCGGGGGGCATCCTCTGTTGATCTCTGGTAAGCGTATATCATCAGTAGATTCTCCGTTTGAGCTCTGATTTTGTCACTATCGCCTTGATTCTTCCAGTTAACAAAATAAACCCAACTAAATCCGAATTAGTTGGGAGATATTTGTAATTATTTTCTCTAATCTCTATTAATTTGCACCTGTAAAAATCAGACATTAAGACAATTAAATAGCAGGGGTTATTACTAAATAAGTATGAGAATGTAATAAAAATATGCCAAAATATGTGTACGATCACAGAGTTTTGACCTGCAAGAAAAAATACATAATTTCAGAATTTAAGAATAGAAAGTGTAAGGTACTCAATACTACCGTGATAGCAACTAGCTATACAGGTCGTAATCCACAATGAGGGACTTGCGATTGAAGGGTGTTGTAAGTTCTCTTTTAGTTCACTTAAAATGGTTAAAATTTCTTCTCTTGTTTTTGTAAAGAAAAAAAAGAGTTTATTGTTAAGTTAAGAAGAATGTAGTAAACCAAGGAGGTGAAGAAAATGAAAAATGAGTTTATACAAAGAAAGTGAAAATAAGAAATAGAAAAGAGTTGTGATTGGTGACAGTTTAAACTAAAAATTAAAAGAAAAGAAGAAAAATCCTAAAAGTACTTACTTTCCTCTTTCGGTTGATGACTTACCTTGATCCTTGGCAAAGACTTACCTGGTCTTGAAGGCGAGCAAAGCATGATAAATAGGATCTTCTCCTTTCTCGATCTACACTATGAATTAAGAGGCAAACTAAACTAACAAAGGAGCAGCTATCCATCACTATAAGTCATCAAGAGCACTTGCAATGACAAGGCAGGTTCGATGCTATAGGTTCATTTGGATTATCATCAAAACCTGACAGAAGAAGAGTAAGCGAAGAAGAAGAACATAAAAACATAACTTTGATTCGATTCAAATAATAATGAAAGAAGAGAAGACTTACTTACACAGGTGTCACCTCAGTACAAGCTTTACTCTCATTCTCCCATGAAACTCTCATCTCCTTTGAGTTACATAAAGAAAATAAAAACTACATAATTACAAACTAAAAAATAGCCTAGCCTATGTTCTCTGTTGAATCATTTCTTCTGGCCTCAGAATTTATAGGTATTTATAGCAAATATGGAAGGGAGAAGCGTTGGAAGAATGGGGGTCGCAAACGCTCCCCCTTATCTTACCAAATGGCATGGAAACGCGGCCAAATCGTATTTTCGTGGCAGAGATCTGGCCAGTGGGCCAGATCTTGGGGATTGTTCCTCTATTGATCTCTGATAAGCGTATATCTTCAGTTAGATTCTCTATTTGAGCTCTGATTTCGCCATTATCCCCTTGATTCTCCCAGTTAACAAAATAAACCCAACTAAATTCGAATTAGTTAGGGAATATTTATAATTATCTTCTCTAATCTCCATTAATATGCACCTGCAAAAATCAGATATTAAGACAATTAAATAGCAAGGATTATTACTAAATAAGTATGGGAATGTAATAAAAATATGCCAAAACAACGTGTACGATCACATCCTCACACCTATCTTTTGCTCGTTCTCAAGCAAAACAAATAAAAAGTAAAACAAAACTAACCTAGTCTAACTCACTTTCGTAGGAATCACGGTTATACTTAGCATGTGTAATAAGATGTTAAACCTCTAGGTTACCCCTAGAGGACGAGTTTTATCTCGTGAAGGTTCTCAGTAGATTACACCCAGTAAATCCATAAAGAAAGAAACAAAATGTTAATATTTTCAAAAAGCACTTTGAAAAAGAGAGAAAATATTTGAAGTATTATTGTAAGAGTTCAAGTAATCTATAAGTTATAGGAAAACTGTATTTTTCATTCCTAAATCTCTATTCAAAAACTTGTTATCAAAAGGTAAGGAGTCAAACTGTATTTCTCATCTAGTCTAATATTTTACCCTAAGTCATATGCACCTTTGTGATAGTAAAATTTTGACTCGAGATTTTTTAACTCTAACTCTTATGCCTTATTTTTCATACTTTTTGGTGGTATTATCTTTTATTTCTATTAGGCTTTCTAATCTGCCCATGTAACGAGCCTTTGATCAGTGACTCCCAAGCCAAACGGTTTTAGGACACCAGGTGAGAAAACATCCCAAGGACACGAGGACTCGAGCAAACAAAGCCACAAAACTAAGAGTTTATTTATAAAATGGACCACTTGTAAGCGTGAATACTTATACTTTATGAGGCACAAATACTCAGCTTAATCAGAGGATTATATATATATATATATATTTCTTTTTCTTTTCTTCATTTTTTTATGAGGCATAAGAATCTTTGTTTTTGAACCCAAAGTGTGTAAGTGTATAAAGGATGCATATTTCATCAACGTGAAAAATCAAAACTAAATTACTTTTTCAAGTTTTCTTCCTAACCCTAGAAATCAAACAAATAATCTTATTTTGACCAAGTATAAGAAATCTTAATTATGATTCTCCTATTCCTTAAAATTAACTCAATTTCTTACAAAAAATAGGTCAAAATGTTGTTTCTCTTTCATAAAAGTTTTTTTAATAGTAAAGAAGATGTTTTTTATAAAAAGAAAACCTATGTTATGTTAGAACTCTCCCCCCACACCTATCTCAAGCATTGTCCTAAATGTATGAATAAATGCATAATGCATGAAAAAGAAGAAAGTGAAGGAAAATGTTACCTCAATGTGGTGGTTCCGGGAGTGGTCAGATTAGGCCAAGCGTTGCTACTCAATTAAGATAATGTGGTGATTCATGAAACTCACCTTTATTAACCTATTTTTTATTTACATTTTTACAATCCCCAATATGAATAGGATCATGCAAGATCCTATTATGAAAATTATCCCCTTCATATGACCAATCTTGAAAAATCATCACTGAGTTATTATAGTCTATGCCTATGTCCAACAAAAAAAATGTGACTTGGTGGAATGGTTGACTTGGGATCAAGAGTGATAAGTTTAGGAACCATTACTAACTACGGAAAATCAAGTGTAGGTTCGGGAGTCAATATTGGTGCAATAGTTAACTCCAAATCAAAAAATTGAAATTCACATTCTCTTCCCATCAATGGAATGTGGCTAATCAAACTAGGTGGTTCAGTTTTAAGATCTATGGATACAGGAATCAGTGTCGGCTCGAAAAATGAGTCCAAATCAGTTAAGGATATCATAGTCAACATAGATTCGAAAATGGGAACTGAATCACAAGGTTGGGGATCATGTTCACATTCATAATCAAGATCTCATTGAATGGAAAACTTGCCAATTTTTCAAAGGATTGTATTGATCAAGTTTAAGATGTTGTAGTGAAATTGAATTTTAGTCAAAGTCTCCAAAACACCATGAGTTTTGGTTCCTATCAATGTGGCTAGGGCAATCAGGAATGGTCGAAGATGTGTTAAATACAGTTTCTTCATTCCTATCTTTCACTATATTGATCAAACGACTCATTTGTACTTCTAGCCTATTGACAGATTGTAAAAAAAAAAGGCATTTTCAAACTGAATTAGGCATTTCACACTCCTATCTAAGTCCATAGGTTCTTCTTCTTATTGTGGGACTTGAAAAATAGAGTATGGAGCTTGGATTTGAAAGTCTTGTAGGAATTGTGAGTTCATCATTTTCAGTTTTTATCCTTGGAATCAATCATGGCTTCTATACTTTTAGTCATCTCAGATTTTTCTTCTATGGGTTGATCATGACTAAGAAAATTTGGAGCTGAATGTTGGAATGTTGGTTTACAATATGACTTGGAGGAGTATCTCCATTGACTTTGTGAAGAGTAGTAATGATTGTTCTAGTCTTGTTTCTAATATTAGGGTTGGGCATATATTGATTCGGATAAGACCAATCTGGCATACTTGGTTGGTAAAGTTATGATATGCTGGGTTGGTAATATCCGAGTCAAAAGAGGTCGGGGTGAAGTATGGATCACTATATGTATAGAAATAATTGTGATTATAATCCATATCACCAAGATGTCAAAAAAACAAAAACAAGTAAGCAAACAAACAAAAAAATAAAGAAAAAACTAGCCTAAGTTAGGGTAGACCTTAGACCTAGACGACTCCTAAGTGGTTAGACTGTCTACAGGGGGTATATTGTAGAATCTGACCATAAGTTAATCGGGCAGGTAGGGGCAATACAAGTGGGAGGTATTTGTGCCTAAGTAACGGGCCTAATTATGTCAAACCACTATTCTTCGAGGTTTCGCCTCTCAATCCCTAACCTTTGACATCGACTTGACAAGAGTCAAATTCTAATCAACTTTCCCCTTAGATCGGTCTCCTATTTAGTCCGAGATATCCCTAGGGCCAACGTCTACTCAGTTTTAAGTTAGGCTTTGGTTAGTGAGTTAGGAGATTGTTTGTGGGCTAAGGGGGTAATGATTTTCCCACTTTATCTTATTTAAAGATGTGTCCTTAATCGTATTCGTGCAAATGTACAAGCATATAGAAAAAATAACACTTTAAGCAATATACATCACTCAAAATATGTTTCCTAAACTATATGCTATACATACGTACTTTGGCTCCAGCACTCTTCAACAGTAAATAGAAAATGTAACAAAATAGACACGTGCCTATATGCAAGTCTAAACGTTTTTTAATATTTACAAACAACAATTTACTGTTGAGATTAGAAAAGTATGTACAGTAAGTTAAAAAACCTAAAAGCTGCAGAAACTTAAACTTTGCAATTCAAGCAACCTGAAAAAATACAGGTTAGTGGTTCACTCAGATTGTCGCAAGAATGCGGCAAATCTGAGGGCTTTTGGGTTCTGTTTTCTTGAGCAGAGTCCAGAGCCACTTATAAGTCCACTATAGCAAAATTTTCTTGATGTCTCTTCCAGTAGACAAGAACAGAGAAGAAAGTTAACCAATAAAGTAAACAAAAAAGAGTTACTTATCGTCCCTCCCCGGCAACGGCACTAAAATTGATGAGTTTTGACTTGCAGCAAAAAATAAAAAATTTCAGAATTTAAGAATAAAAAGTGTAAGGTACTCAATACTACCGCGATAGCAAGTGGCTATGCGGGTCGTGATCCACAAGGAAAGACTTGTGGTGGAAGCGTGTTGTAAGTTCTCTTTTAGTTCATTTAAAATGGTTATAAGTTCTTCTCTTGTTCTTGTAAAGTAAACGAAAAAGAATCTATTGTTAAGTTAAGAAGAATGTAGTAGACTGAGAAGGTAGAGAAAATGAAAAATGAATTTATACAAAGAAAGTGAAAATAGTAAATAGAAAAGAGTTGTGTTTGGTGGTAATCTAAACTAAAGATTAAAAAAGAAGAAGAAAACCCCTAAAAAATTTACTTACATCTTTCGGTTAATGACTTACGTTGAATCCTTGACAAAGATTTACCTTGTTTTGAAGACGAACAAAGCATGGCAAATAGGATCTTTCCCGTCCCGATTTACACTATGAATTAAGAGGCAAATTAAACTAACAAAGGAACAGTTATCCACCACCATAAGCCATCAAGGACACTTGCAATAGTAAGACAGGTTCGATGCTATAGGTTTTATTTGGATTATCGTCAAAACCTGATAAAAGAAGAGTAAGAGAAGAAGAAGAATATAAAAATGAAACTTTGATTCGATTTAAATAACAGTGAAAGAAAAGAAGACTTATTTACACTGGTATCACCCTCAGTACAGGCTTCACTCTCATTCTCGCATGAAACTCTCCTCTCCTTTGAGTTACATAAATAAAATAAAAATTACATAAATGAAAACTAAAAATTCTAAGTTACAAACTAAAAAATATCCTAGCCTATGCTCTCTGTTGAATTATGTTTTCTGGTCTCAGAATTTGCATGTATTTATAGTAAAATATGGAAGGGGAAGCATCTGAAGCTATGAGGAGCAAACGCTCCCCTTATCTCACGAAACGGCGGTGGAAACGTGACTTTGACCACATTTTCGCGGCAGGGCTCTGGCCAATGGGGGCCAGATCCCGAGGGGCATTCCTTCGTTGATCTCTGGTAAGCGTATTTTTTCAGTTAGATTCTCCGTTTGAGCTCTGATTTTGCCACTATCCCCTTGATTCTCCTAGTTAACCAAATAAACCAACTAAATCCGAATTAGTTGGGAATATTTGTAATTATCTTCTCTAATCTCCATTAATATGCACCTGCAAAAATCAGACATTAAGACAATTAAATAGCAGGGATTATTACTAAATAAGCATGGGAATGTAATAAAAATATGCCAAAAATACCTGTACCATCAGATGGTCCACTGTCTCATTGGGATCCGAGCACAGGGGGCATCCGTCTTGACTTGCCACTTTTTCTTGAGAAGATTGCCATCAAAGGTGCACGAGCCTTCCAAACAAGCCTAGCTGACGCCCTCCCAAAACTTGTGAAGTTAATCAGGCGATACATTGAGCTCACCATGAAGGCAATGCTCTTATCCCACTGCGACAACACCATATCATTGAGTCTATTGGTTGGTTTCCAGTTTGTTGGGTGTGAGATAAAGTCAGCCCTAAGGTTCTGTAGGCTACCATTTAGGTATCCCAATAAAAGTGGCACACCCATCTGGATAGACGCCATTGAGATGCAGCTGAAGCATCCTTGCTCCGAGCGACCTCAAACAAAGCAGGGAAAATGTGCTGGAGAGCTGTGAGACCCACCATTTTGTTGGATTTTTGAATTAAAATAAAAGAAACAAGCTTTAATATCAAATTTTGTTTTACCAAGTCAACTTTGACCAAGTCTCAAGATCTAAGTCAGCTAAGGAAATCACTCAACTGCTTGGATTTTCTGATGAAGTTGTTATAACAATTAGGTTTCTAAGGTTATAAATAGAATCTTAACTCAATTCTCAAAACACAGTTCTCAATTTCTCTTCTTTCCCTATGAAATTTCTTTTGAGGTCTACTCTTCGTGAGAAAGGCTTCAACGTAAATTAAATTTTCTTCTCTTCTCTTTATTTAGAGCAACTATTCTGAATCTGAGCTGAGGCATGGTGCTAGCGTCCGAACCCAGGTGCTGGTGATTCTGGGAGAGTTTTTACCGCTAGTTGACGGGGCTAATTCGATATCCGGACAAGAGGACCGGTCATTTATCTTCTAGGACAGTACGTCGCACGACTACATCTCCTAGGCCAGCGATCTTACTTTTTTTTTTTTGTTGCATATTTAGTAATTGATACACATTTAATTTAATTTGTACTAAGTTTTAATTATTGCATATTTTAATTTAAAGAAAAATCGAGATAAAATTTCCAAAAATCTAGAAAACAAATAAAGTTTTCATGTTAATTAATTTTCATGCAAATTAATTAATTATTGTTTCTTATAAAACACTTATTTTATACAATAGAATAGTTATCTAAATTCATAAAAGCATATTGTAATATTCCTAAGAGTAGTTAATTATTTAATTAATTCTTACAAAGGATTTTTTTAATTTATTCCTTACTTCACGCAAATTAAATAGATTAAGATCTTTCTTACAAATTATTATATAGATTCTTGCAAATTTTATTTGGTTAAAATTATTGCAAAAAAATAACACAAGTTCTTACTATTTTAATTTCTTACAAAATAATTCCTAATATTTAATAGCAATTAATAATCTAGCCACTACATTTTGTAAAATTAATTTCGTGCAAATCAAATTATTTTTAATTGCTAGATTCTTGTCTTTTACTCAAGAGCTAATTTATTTATTGATTTATATAATAGAATTAATCTTATTACTAGAAATAAACTAATTAAGTTTTTGCAAAGATCTGTTTTGAAATTTAGAGTTCAATTCTTGCAAGATTTTACTTGATTAAAGTTCTTACAAAATTTCTATTCTGATTCTTACAAGTTATTATCCTAATCAAATTCTTGCAAAATTGTTATTTGATCTTGAAAATTATTATTAAATTTTACAAGATCTTATTAAAATTATTTATAAGATCTTATCCTCTTAAATTTTCATAATATCTTATTTAATTATTTTAATTATAAGATCTTATCTCATTAGATAATTGCAAATCTTATCTTATTACATTATTACAAAATACTTACAAGATATTATCTTATTGAAATTCCTGTAATAACATTCACAAATTCTTACAAAGTCTATTCTTACAATAATCAATTTTTAGAATTAAATTGTTTCTAATTACTGTAATATTTAAGCTCTAATCTCTTAACTGTAAGTTAATTAGAAAGTAGTTTCATGCAAAAAGAATAATTCTTACTATACTTGTTTATTACATTCAATACATGTTTCATAATATAGGGATATTACATTAGAGAGGGCTTAAATTTTATTGTCTAAATTACTAGTGTAATAAATTTCTAAAAATTTAAGAATTATTCAATTCCTAAAAAACAAAATGCATAATTGCTACATGTGAAATTCTAAATTCTAGTATATTAATATTGTAATTCTTTCTCTGATCTACTAGAATACTTTATCACTTAAATTAAATAAGAATTTTACACCTTTTTTATTTCTGCATACCCTAATTTAAACGCTACCAACATAAGCTTGTATTTTGATATTTTCAAATATTGTGGGTACAAAAAATATGGTAGAATTCTTCCTGTCATTTTGATAAACTTAGATTACAATAACATTATTTGTATTCTCTTCTTGTAGTTGATATAGGCATAGTCTCCTAAGTATCTTTAGATCAATAGGATATGAAATTAAAGGGTAAATTATTTTCTCAAATTTTTGTACAATTGGTGTTTAACAAAGAAAGGGTACTCAACGTAATTCTGTAATTAAGGAACGCCAAGAGCGAAAAATCTCCCACCTGAGTTACGCCGACCTGGTCAATTAGATTGACAAAATTGAAATTTTGACTAACCCAATGATTCTAAGATCTTTTATTAAATATATCATCAGTCTTTTCTAACCATAACTTTAGAAGTGATGTTGTCTAGGTTATAACCCTAGCATACATACTAATATTTTGATATACTGTCTAGAATTAACCTTGATTATATATTATGATTGGATCAAGTTTTAGTTATCTTTCATATTTAACTTTGATGTAAATAATGATTGGATCATGCTATATTGGCTAGAATTGGTATCCTAATTTATACTAATTCTATTATAAGAAACAAAGTAGGATTGAAAATCTCAAAATATATAATTACGATTGTACTACTTGTGACATTATGTTTGCATGAGCAAATGTTATAATTGGACTCAAGTAAATATGTATATTAAATAAAAATTCTAGCCATGTGGGGATGATTAAACCGTCATGTGTGGCGTTGCCCCAATCTAATACTAATTGAGATCAATTAAAATTATGTCCAAAACAAATGATTCTAATATTTGGCTACATAGAACTCCTTATAAAACAAACATCAGCTTGTTTAAAAAAAATTATAATCTCTCACATTCTAAGATAAAATTACACACACACACACACACACACACACACACACACACACATATTGTTTTATTTCTTTAATGGCTTTCAAGTAATAAGATCTAATTGATATATAAAGTTAAAATTATCGTTTATAAATTTAACTTATTATATGAAAGTTATATTCATAACTGTCAAAATTTATACATCTCCTATTTAAGTATATTCATGATTTTAACAATAATAAAATTATGAGAAAATTCTTATCTAAGTTTTGAAAATATTTAACTTCTAATTTTAATACTTATTAAATTATATATATATATATTAAATTTGAAAATTTGAAATTATCAGTGCATCGTTCTATAATTAAAATATTTTAAAATGACTACTACATTTTACATAGTCATGCACTTTAAACCTTTCTTTGAAGACTTTACATTTTCAGAAAGGATATTATAATTATACTATTAATTTTAAATATATTTTAAATTATTTAAATTTTATTTGAAGATTTTAAATGTGACATATTTTCAAAACTAAAAATATATATTGCATACATTATATGATGTGTGAAAATAAAGTTGCATGTACAATGACAAAAATTAAATTTTATATCCTAATCACTAAATTAAGACAATGATAATTTTTTATGATGAAAATTCAGATACTGTTAAGAATATAAATGGAAAGGCAAATTAGGACATCTTGCTATCTGGTAAGGAACCAATTTGCAACCATCTTATAAGATAATTCAATCTGGGACATCATCAATGTCTTAATAGGGTAACTAGAATGAATAATAAATATTTTTCTCTAGTATATTACATCTCTTAAAGTTTTGATAAATATATACCTAAACTATTTTTAGATATATCTGAATTACATGTTAATACTTAAACTTTAACTCTAAGTGTGCATTCTATGACATTTAACAAATGTAAATTTCTTGTCTATTCTTTGGCGCATATATATATATATATATATATATATATATATATATATATATATATATATATATATATATATATATATATATATATATATACACACACACATACACATATACACACACACACACACACACACACAGATATATATATAATATATATATATATATATATATATATTATATATATATATATATATATATATATAGAGAGAGAGAGAGAGAGAGAGACACGTATATACCTTAACTATTTGAGTAGTCAAATGCAATGTATATATGCTTTATCATAAACCATTATGGGATAATTTAATCATTTTGAAACTAAAGTAAAATGGAAAAACTTTATAATTACCTTATAATCCCAAATGGGAGGAGACTCTGACAATTACCCAAAGGTTTTATAGGTCTAATAAAGAGAATCAAGAGTCATAATAAAGTGATCATGAAGAGTTAAATTTCTGACTATCACCACTTGAGAAATAAAGGTTGTTAAGCCATTGTTTGACTATGAACAATATACATCATTCTAACTAAGGGTCTTTCTAGAAATGTGATTCTAAAATCATCGAGGGAGATGAGGTCAAGCCCATAGCAGAGTTCATCGACAGTGGGAACTCAACATACTTGATTGGGAGCTGATTCCATGAAAGAAGTTCAATGTGATAGAAACAAGCTGGACTGGTGATACTCGTGTGGAGCATCGACCCTGATATGTTTGTATCCTATATGTAGCATTATAGCAATTACCCCTTCTCTATGGTGACGATGCTCTTAAAATACAGTTAGGTAAGATTAAATTTAACTCTTAATAAGTCCAACCCATATAGTGTGGAGGGTATAACATCCAACTATAGTACCCTTGGAGGACTTACCTACGTGAGAGAAACTGTGATTGCCGCGGTTGGGGGGCAGGGCTGACCCCTAGAAACTCTCATGAGTCGGTTACTGTGAGCATGATCATTAATGCTCAGCTCGCTCGCTCAATAGATGAGAACTTACTGTGCGTGTCTTCCATCAATATCTGATAAAAGAAGCTAGTTCCAGGCATAATCCACTATGTCTCTCAGATGGTGATGAATTCACTAAGGAAGGATTTAGGCGTAGTCCACCTGGCACGAATTCACAGTATAAGGTTGTCTAACCTTATTCGTGTTTTATATTTTTTATTTGTGTTTTTGATTTATTTACATCGTGTTGTTTTGTCTTCCCTGAAACTCAAGTTTTTTGGGGGCTGTTGGATTTTTGAATTAAAATAAAACAAAAAAGCTTTCATTTCAAATTTTGTTTTATCAAGTCAACTTTGATCAAGTCTCAGAATCTAACTCAGTTGAGAAAATCTCTCAACTGCTCGAATTTTTTGATGAAGTTGTCACAACAACTGGGATTTTAAGGCTATTAATTGAACCCTATCTCAGTTCTGAACACACAGTTCTCATTTTCTCTTTTTTCTCTATGGAATTTCTTTTGAGGCCTAATCTTCTTGAGAAGGGCTTCAGCCTAAATTAAATTTTCTTCTCTTTTTTTTTTATTTTGGGCAACCATTCTGAATCTGAGCAGAGACCTGGGGTTAGTGTCTGATCCCAGGTGCTGGTGATTCCGGGGGAGTTTTGACCGCTAGTTGACAGGACCAATTTGATATCTGGACGAGAGGACCGGTCATTTGTCTTCTAGGGTAGTGCGTCGCACGACTACATCTCTCCGGCCAGCGATCTTACTCTTTATTTTAATTTTATTGGATGTTTAGTAATTGATACTCATTTAATCTGATTTGTGCTAAGTTTTAATTATTGCAAGTTTTAATTTAAAGGAAAATAGGGATAAAATTTCCAACACATTTGTCTTTCCAGAAGTTGATGTGGGAACCGTCTCCTATAGTGAACGCGGCAGCGAGGACACCGGGAGCGGGTTAGCTCCTTCGCGCACTGTCAGACAGGGGGAGAGGAAAAAAAAATATATTTTGTGGGTCCCATCACAAAACATGTTTTTTTCTCTCCCTATCAGACCGTCCATCAGCTGTGTGAACAGTCGACAGCGCACGAAAGACTGGATGGTCCTTCGCACGAAGGAGCTAACCCGCTCCCCCTTCGAAAATCCTGAGATGTTGGACAAGTTCGTTGGCCAGGCAATCCAAACTACTGATTTAGGCCCATACTTTTGCTGGTAAACCTTCGTAACCGTGGAAGTTCGCGTAGTCAGCAGTTCCCACCACTACTATTAGACAGGAGTGCTCTATTCATGTTCCTGAGGTTGTGTTTTATTTACTGAGTAAACCCATAAGACCAAGCTTGGTCAATTGAGGCACCATGACACTCGTTTACAAGTCAAGGAGAAGTTTCTTTTTTTTTTCCCCCTCTCCCTTCTTTGGTCAGCATGAGTCTTTAGCATTTGAGAGGCATGTGGAAATAAATAAACCTTGACTAGGTTCTCTTGCTCCTTGATGGTTTTAGTAACAGATATAATCAAGGTCAAGTCAAGGTGATTGTAACAATGAAAAGTTCAACCTACGCGTGAGAATTGACATGGGTTGTTATTTGTTACAATGAAAATGCAGCGTAAATATTAGTAAGAAACTCTTAATGGAAATCATCATGGTGCAAAGTTGCCATTGTGAACAAATTTACACGAAGAAGAAAGAAGAGCGTATTTAGTATTCATGCACCATAAAATGATGAGTAATGTTTAGCTATTCTTACTGGATTACAATTATACTCAAAAGAATAATACATATATTTAAAAGTATAACTAGAATATCATGGTTCAAATATGATTCTCTGCATGTGTGCTTGCACAAATTACAATTATCTTAATTTCATTCACTTTGAATTAGGATTTATAGCTTGAACAAATGATCAGCTTTCAGTATTCAAAATGATTCATGATAAATTTACAATTCAGTTTTTCTGAGTATTTATAACCAGAGGGTTCTGCAGAACTCTGGAAGTAATTATCACCTGATCATAGAAAAATAAGAGGGGAGGAGAAAATTCATCTTCCCCCATAATTATTTGTGCTCGAATAATGATACCTAAAATCAGGGTCTATGGACCACGAGGATGTGACCAAATCCTGGCCAGAAATAATTAAAATGAGGAGAAACTTGCATTTCCCACCTCTATTTTTCTGTGACCCCAGAATGATGGCCACATTCGAGGACTATAGATCCCGAGTCTGATCAGCATTACTCTTTGGGGCCGTTTGTTTCGCGTAAAAGTCCATAAATCGTAAATGACTTACAACCCAGTTACAACTACGGCGCTTGTTTAGACCGTAATTCGTAAAAGCTTACACAATCAAATTATCACTCACTTGCAACCCAATTACCACTCACTTACAGCCCAGTTACAGTTAATTTTGTGGTCATACAAATTTGTATTATTTTTTTATATTAATATTAAATTTTTTTAATATTTAACATTTTTAATATTTATTTGTAATATTAAAACTTTTTAAATCACCAAATAGTTAATTTTGTGGTCTAACTTTTTCACTTACGACTTACACATTACGACAACCAAACATCGTAAAACACAATACACTATTCTACTTACAACTTTATATTACCAACTAAACACCATAAAGCTTACATGCATGCAACTCATTTACAACTGTAAAAGACTTTATTAATTACGACTTACGAATTACGGCCAGTTACGACAACCAAACAGGTCCAAATGGCTATTGGTGTGGCCCACACCCCAGTTCTTCAGAGCCCAAGTCTAACTAACATTACCGTTTTTTTCACTTCCTGATTTATCTCCATTTGTTTTACTTCTTTATTTATTACTTATATTATAAGTATCTTTTTTTTTCCCACCAATTTTGTATTTAGTTTTTTTTATGTAAAGTTGAAAATATTGCTGTCCTTCGCCAAGTTTCCCTTTCTTAAGACTTGTTGTCCAAGCAAACAACTCTTTCAATGAAAAGGAAAAGGGAAGAAATTGTATAAAATTGCTGTCCAAATAGTATAGGCAAATCTTTTGGTTGATGATAATAATTATTTTTCGATGTTTCTAATAAGGATCACATATCAGACATTTTATTGTTGTTCTTGCGAATTATTGGAACGATCACCTGCGACAAGACAATCTCTTTAAAAAAATAAAACAATATAAAATAAGGATTAGAAAATAATATCTTTTGAAAAAAGAAAAAAAAGATAATAAGTAAAAAGGCAGACTTTTTGTGGTAGTTTGATTTAGCTAGTGAGGATAATATGATCCAGTTTTCGTCTAAAATGAAGATATATGTCGATGTCGTACGTGTAGAATGAACACGCAAAAGGCAAATTTTCGGAATTTCTGCAAGCGGAAATTTAACATTTCAAAAGCCCTACATTTTTTTTTTCTCTTTTTGAAATATAGGTTGTCGCAGGCTGATGCAAGTAGGATTTTTAAATTCCTGATCACAAGTCCATTGCAAAGAGATTTTACTACTGTGCTACAATAACACTTGCATTTTAAAAGTCCTGTATTGAAAATGAAACACTATTGCCTTTTTTATTTTACAAAGAAGTTGTTGTCTAGACTGGGAATTGATCACTCATAGCAAAGCATATAAACAACTAAATACCTGATTAATACAATTCAAACTATTTTTTCCCCCTTTTTTTCTCATTCTCTTTGATGTAAAATATTTAAACATTTTTTAATCGTAATTTAATAATTATATAGAACTTTCATAATTGACAATATCTATCTTATTCTTAATTAAGAAAAGACACTTTGAAGTTAATTAGATTTGAGTATCTAAAACATCTACATGTATCTAATAAATTATTAGGTTTATATTCTCCAATAAATCGAATTTGAAATCGCACCTAAATTTAATGGATCTATAATGAATAAGCAAGTGAACCTCGTAGGATCAAATAAGAATACAACCGGTTTGCACTCATATCCATATGAGCTTCTAAAATTTCCACATATCGAATTATCGAATATGACATTTTATGATAAAACTCATTTGAAATGGATACAATTATGTGAATCATGATAGCTTTATGACTAATAAATAAGAGAGATGATGGTACATAGCTATTGCAAGATAACTATAGAGAGCATACAGACATGGCACATTTGACAAGCTTCTTTTAACATTCATGTAACAATAGTATTCATGTAACAATTGTATAATATACATCTATATTATAAATCTATATTATCATAGATGAAACATAGATTCAGAAATACATAAATCATTTTATTGTCGCCACATCAAACTAAATGTTTAAGATCTGTCGCGTGTATCCTAATTACACAATATATCAGTATATCATGCATGTATTAATGCAACATAAGTATAGATGGTTCGTATCTTCAGGGCAATTCTTTAGAAGTTATTCATACTAATCTCAGCACCTTTGGCACTATCTTCAGTGGTTAATTTCTGGCCTGCACCAAGATCAAGACACGTGTTCCATCTCATCAAAAACTCCCAAAGACAGATAACAGGATACGCCAAACAGAGTTTCTCCCTGAGAACATCGCCCTATTATTCCCGAGGACACTCCTCCTTCCGAGGAATCAACGGCCCCGAGGACACTCATTCTTCCGAGAAATCTACTGCACCGAGGATGCTTCTCCTTCTGAGAGCATCGCCACTCCAAGATCAATCCTTCCCGTCCAGAGTAAAACGGTCGGAGCAATCGACCTTATTGATATCCGCCTACATTCATGGAGTCAATGATGCTGCCAGGTCATCTCACGTTTCAAACATTTCAATAACTCTTAATTCAGCGCAGACTGTTACAAAAGGTAGCAGAACTCACTCTCACAATCAAGGGTATAATCCAAACCGTTATAAAAGAATTGCAACATACAGATCATGCGGTTACCACATGACCCACACTGCCAATGAAGACTCTCTGGTATATATACACTAGGAGATCGAGGAAGAGAAAAGGAAGACTTCTCACAAAAGCCTGATAGCACCAATACTTCTCCATAAGAATCACCTACCAGAAAAAAGAAGAGATCAGACCTTAAAAATACAGAGAATTCTCCACTTAAACCGTTATCCCACTTTAATCTGAAACTATCATAGAGTTATAGCTCTCCAGAATTCACTGTAGCATCTTAAAAATAGTGAATCCCCCCTTAGTTTTTCCCAAATTGAGTTTTCACGTAAAATTATGTGTCTTTGCATTGCTTTATTGTTCTCTCTCACAAATCTTATTATAGTTTGAGTGTAGATAAATTTTCCCCGAAAACTATCTCCTGTATTTTGGTGCTTTCATTGAGAGCTGAGTCCCAACGCTCAGATTTCTCCCCTATCAAACTCCTCCTTAAAAAAGCCTCTCCAACAAGGTATAGCCCCAAAAAAATAGCCGACCGTCAGCGAAGGGACCACCTCCAAGAGAAAATCAGTTGCCACCCCTAGGAGCATTATTCCCCCGAGCAACCTCAGCCCCATCGCAGAAGATATTGTCCCCACGCCTTTGCAGGAGGCAACTGGAGACATCCACCCGCCGTCAACTTATGAAACCCAACTCCTTCAAATATTCGCTAACATGAAGGAGGGATTAGCCAAGCAGCAAGCTCTGTTCGACCGCGAACGGGGGCAAGCAGATCAGGATTGAGAAAGCGCGGGCCGTGAATGGGATGAGATGAGATGCCTAAATGACCAGCTTCTCGCCCAGATCGCAGACCTCCAGAACACCTGAGTACTGCTTCCATCGCCAGCGAGGCCTACTACCACAGAGGCTATAAGCGGAGAGCAATTTCAAAGTCGGAGGTGTCGCAGAATAGCCTGATCCCCCACTCTATTAGAGCAATCCGACGGTGGGTCGAGTTCTCCTCATCCCTACATGAAGGATCGACCTGATCATTCTTGGAAGAAAATCGAGGAGTCCATCTGTATTCAAGATCTCGAATAGCTCGTACAAAAGCGAGTAGAAGAAGTGAATATGCCACATCACTGCAAATTCAGGGCTGTCGCCACTAATACATCCAGTTCTCCCTTCTCTGAGGACATACGGAAATATGAATTTTTCAAGAAGTTCATGATTCCGACCTTTGATTGCTACTCCGGTCAGAGCGATCTGGTTCAGCACCTCCACCAGTATCAGGACAAGATGGTGATCCATCCCAGAAATGACTTCATCTCGGATCTTCCTCTCCAGCTTGAAGAGGTAGCCTCCGACTGGTTCTAGTCTCTTCTGCAATGCTCAGTCCACAGCTTCGTAGATCTCACTAAGTTGTTTCTCGCTCATTACTTTTCCCGTCAGGAGTTCAAGCAGAACAACCATCAACTCCTCTCTGTTAAGCCTCTGACAGTCTCAAGATATAAATTTGCTACTTTCAGAATTAGCTAACCAAAGTACACAATTGCAGTGAAGACGGTTTCGCCCTCGCATTTATCAGTGGGCAACGGATCATTCACCCACTGTACAAGTATCTGGTGAAATATAATTTCGCCCGTTGAAGCGAGGTCCTATACGAGCCCAAGCATACATCCAATTGGAGGAAGCAATGAAAAACTATGGCAACCCATCTTTCAACCACAGTGATGACAGAATAAAACCAAATCCACAACACAGAGGCACCTTCTTATACTTCCAAGGTCACCAACATAGCACTCTCAAGAAGCAACCATTCTCGTACCCTTAACAGAGCCAACCCCGAACCTACCAAATATCCAACAGCTTCACCCCATTGAAGCTCCCAATTCAGGACGTCCCGTATATCCAACAGCTTCACCCCATCGAAGCCATCACTGGTCAACCCTGGGTGAAACATCCGGAGGCAAAAACACATGACCATGTTCGTCCCAGAGCGAGTGACTATTGTTCCTTTGATGACAACCAGGGACACCGAACTTCTCAATGTCGGTCCCTCTGTAAGTATCTTGAAGATCTTATCCAGCAGGGTTATCTCCGAGAGTACAACCTCGCACTCGGAGCCTCCTCTAAGATAGAGAGGCAACAGACGATCCCCTCTCCGAATTGACCATAGCACATGATCACTAAATACATGACCATTGATCGACCCGAAAATAAAAGCAGGAAATTTCCTCAAACGGATAAGAGCCCCTTGTATTTATTTACTTTTATGTATTTTAAGTCATTCAATAAAAATGCATTCTTAACGATTTCCCGACATCCTTCTAAGAGTTCGCGGAACCTACACATTGACCCAACTCGGCCAGCCTATAAGCTTTCTCCTGGCTGAATGTCTGAGGAGGGATTCCCCTACTTGAGAACAACAACGCAAGACCCCTTCACCTGGAGATCTCCGTTTGAGTGTGTGTCGAGGAGGGGAGCACCCCACTCGAGAACAGTTACACAAGCATTTGCCTCTGGGCGACTCCTTAGGCTCATCCCTAACTGGGCAACTACCCTCCGGAAGGCTCATCCCCAATCAGGAAACCGTCTTGGCTCATCCTCAATCGGGCAACTACCATCTAGAAGGTTCATTTCAGATTGAGCTACTGCCAGTTTGTTCATGTTCCGAGGAAGGAAGCCACCACTCGAGGATCACAGTACAAACATTTGTTTCTGGGTTCCAAAGGCTTATCCTCAATTGGGCAACTGCCCCAGGAAGGCTCATCCTCAATTGAGCAACTGTCTGCCCAACTTCACAGCTGAGGGCTCCTCTTACTCGAAATCTTATGCTTGTGCGTTCTGAGAAAGGAAATCCTTGTGACTGAAATCTTCACTTCACTCGGAGACCAGCGCCACTCATCCATGCTTACTCCGAGACTGAAGTCCTCACTTCACTCAGAGACCAACGCCTCTCGGCTCAGCTCACTCCGTGACTGAAGTCCTCACTTCACTCAGAGACCAACGCCTCTCAGCCCAGCTCAATCCGTGACTAAAGTCCTCACTTCACTAAGAGACCAGCGCCTCTCGACCCAGCTCACTCCGTGATTGAAGTACTTACTCCACTCGGAGGGCAAATGTCTGGACGTTCTGAGATGAAGACACTCTCTAGAGATGGTATTTCATATAAGTTATATTCTTGCCGTCCGAAAATCAGGCCTCCGAAGGGGCATGATCATTTTACAAGACAAAACAAGCAAGATCTAAACAAATACTTTCATTTCAAAATTTTACTACTTTCATTATAAAAATTTTTGCTTACATCTATTCAAATAGATATTCGGTTACATCTAAAAAGAGTAACACGAGGTCTATCACATATTTGTTTTTGTTTTTTTTGAAAGGGAATACAGATAATCCAATCCTGAGTCGGACTCACCAACCAAGCTCTTGATGCTAAAGCAAACAGATATCCGCCAGTCGAGAGACGCTTCCACAGGCGCGATCCTATTGTTCACGTTTCCTTCCATAGATCTCAGAAAATACCCCCACACCTCTACCCAGTTACCTACCGGCAGAGCAACGATATTTAACAAGAGTGCAGACGGTCAGATCAAGGGATCGAAACCATCATCAAGCACGCCCTACGCTCCCGTCTCATACACACTATAAGGAAAGAGAGGTGTCAAGCCCCAACTCTAGTCCGGCCATATCTGATCAAAGACCAAACAGACAGACCAGACAGAAGCAAGAGCCCTACCTTTCCTTCCTGACAATCAGGCCTTGTCACGAAAATCGAAGTGACGTGATAAGGTCATCACGAAAAATAATGTGACGCGCCCGCCATTGCCGCCATCTCCATCTTCTCCCTCTCCTTCCTCCATCAGACGAAGAAGAAGAACGACATCGCAATCTACCAGAATAAGGAGTTTAGGGGAAAAGAACTCTTGAGAAGATGATCCAACTACTTTCAAGATCCTCCCTATTTGTATATGAAGCAGCCGAACCGTCTCATATTCAAATTCCAACCACATCTGAAAAGTCAGTTTGCATCCCGAATTTTTCAGCATATCAAATCCACCAGATACGATCTGCCTCACTACACAATCTCGTCCATCATGAAATTAGAATTTTGGTCACAAATTTGCCAGTTGTCTTCACCCACTCCAATTTTCAAGGAAAGCTCAGAATACGAAAAGGTATTTTGACCAATCCCATCAGAGTACAAGTAACGCCTTCCGAGCCAAAGCCAAATATGTCCGCTCCACTCTTTTTCTGGAACTCGGAGAAATAGAAAGCATAGGGGCATCTGTAGAGGTAAATTTATGGCCTGCACCAGAATCAAGGCATGTGTCCCATCTTATCAAAAACCTCCCAAAGACAGACAACAGAGTACGCCAAGCAGAGCTTCTCCCTAAGAACATTACACAGTTATTCCTGAGGACATTCCTCTTTTCGAGGAATCGACGGCCCGAGAACACTCATCTTCCCGAGGAATCCACTACTCTGAGGACGCTCCTCCTTCCGAAAGCGTCATCACTTCAAGATCAATCCTTCCCGTCTTGAGCAAGACAGTCGCAGCCATCGACGTCATTGATATAGGCTTACATTCATGAAGCCCGTTATGCCGCCAGGTCACCTCATGTTTCAAACGTTACAACAACTCCCACTTCAGCGCATATTGTCACAGAAGGTAGAAGAAACTCTCACAATCAAGGACATAATTCACGCCGTTATGACAGAATCGCAACGTTCAGATCATGTGATTATCGACGAAGAGAAAAAAAAAGACTTCTCACAAAAGGGTGATACCACTAACACTTCTCCACAAGGATCAGCTACCATAAAAAAGAAGAGATAATACTCTAAAGATACAAAGAATCCTTCTCCTAAAACCATTGTCTCACTGTAATCTGAGACTACAATAGAGTTCTAACTTTGTATAATTCACTATAACCTCTTGAAAATAGTAAATTCTTTCTCCCTCTCCAGGACTTTTCTCAAATTGAGTTTCCATGTAAATTATATGCCTTTGCAATGCTTTATTACTCTCTCTCACAAATTCTGTTACAGTTTGAGCGTCGGTAAATTCCCCCTCTATACTTTCACAAGTCCATTTGAAGAGATACATATTTATTATCATCTACTCAACATTGGGAGAATGCTGCTTCCGCTTTTTATCCTGAACAAAGATCTAGCAGAAGTATTCAGTCAGACTAAAGGAAAAGAGAACTAGACACTGTTTGAACACCAATAAATTCTAAAAAATAATTAGAAACAATATATAATTTTCAGTCCACGCTGAAGGCTAAAAAATGGTTAGTATACAGACATCCCTCTTCTCTATCATCTTCTGTGATGAAAGGGAACTGTATAACTGTACTCCAAAATAAACAATGCTTTTGTTAGACAAGGATTTTGTATAGTGATGCTAAACAAGGATGGGTAAACCAAAAAGAGAAACCAATATTATTACTCTCCTACCAAAATTGGGTACAATCTCCGGATATTTAAACTAAACGACATTTTAACTCATGCCTGTAAACTATCGAGCAAGGACCAATGACGTCTTCAGTTATGAACCAGGGAGAATTCAGGTTTTACCTTCATCGGAGGCAAAAGAAGGTGTCCCTGACAACGCAGACAGCCATACGACGCTGAGGGACAATGCACGGCTTGGAATTTGACACATTACTACATCTTCTCTCATGAAATAGAATTTTGATGCACGAAATGCTTGACTACTTCATAAAAGGAAATAACAATTCCAACTGAGGGGCCAGCACGCGCTACGCGTGGGCCAACACCTGCGAAAAGCCCCTTCAATCCTCCACTCCTGCAAGAGAAAAATTAAGCATGTAAGCTTTAATTAATTAGTCATGGTTTTCGGTCACCTATAAAAAGGGCATGTTGCTCTGCAGATGTTTTGCAGGACTAGTCTAGTTCAATACAATCAGGACGTAATGATTGATTAACAAGGTGGTGGGGGTTACTTGGCGGAGGTCGGGTGGGTGGGTGGGTTGTTTTACCTAAAATGGAGGGTTTGCTTCCAGGAGGCTCTACATAATAATTGCAGCATAATTGAATGGCATGAAGACTAATTAAGAATCATTTCGCATGCAACTAAATATGAAGCCACAAAAAATGTAGGTTTGATATTTGGTACAAGGAGACCAATACCTCCAAATATCCACTAATGTTTGCCTCGTCGTCATTTTCAATGCCTTTGCTGTATCCTTCTGATATAGACGTCCAAATAAAATGAATCAGTGAATGTAAAAGGAACACACAAAAGAAGATTAAAAAAATATATAATTAGCAGTAAAATTATCTGGAAAAAGGTACACTTCTAATGCTTAGCATTTCTAATTCTTATCCTTCTCCATATCACCACTGCTATTACAAAGCCGTTGGTTTCAAACATAACAAACCTGGACCTTAGAATTGGCTTAAATGTAAATGAAATGCTCATCCTAAACCTTTGTCTAAACAGGCATCCTTGAAGCCAACCAATCATGTACTAGTTTTTTCTCACATTTCTATTCCCTCTTTTAATCCTCTGATGCCCACCAATCTTCATACCCAAAAAAATTGATCACAACGAAGACAAAGGCCTCCGGCTCTGGGAGCTCCCCAATAGCTCAGCACTTCACTCAAGACCGCTTATGATAAATTCAGCAAAGACAGTGGAGCAAAGTTGGGAACCGATAGGTATATAGATAAATCAGACCAAACTGGAGATTCACTTCAGGGCACAAACTTAAACCCCCAGTAGTCAGAAAAAGAAAGCCGCAGGGTGTGTTGGGATTGATTGTGCTAATAGATAATAGAAAAGGACTTACCAAAAAATGCCTTTTAGAAAAAGGACTTTTTTAAGATTTATGATGTTTGATAATTTTAAAATTTTAAGTGTTTATCAATAAACATGAAATAGTTTGGGTAAGTATTAATTTAATAGAAAAAAAAGTATACATAAGATTTATGGGAAAAATAAATAGAATAATTAAAAAAATTCAGTTGTATGAGAACTCATGCTGGAGAAAGAAGATAGGAAATCATTGTAAGTTGGCTTTTGCTTCTATTGTTAGGAGAGACAAGAAAATCTGGCTTCTCCAAAGAGCAGCTTTTGGCTTATGTTTTTTCTGAAGTCTTTTTTTTTTAATCAGATATCAAATATCTAATTTTTTTTTTTTTAAAAACACTTGCTTTAAAAGCTTGTGAAAGTCCTTTTTAAAAGCAATGCCAAAAAACACCCTCAATGGTAGACTTAAGTTAGATTCTTTTTGGAAAACTTGCCTCTACACAATCAATCTTGTGAATCACCTTTTTGCACCGCCATGGACCTTGACCTCCCTCCTGCACCCATTCTGTTATCTTATCTAACCAACCAATCTCCTTTAGGTCGCTCAATCTTGTGAATTTTAATGTAGCTTTCCCCCTAACTCACAAATTTATGACAATAATGCATCCGTGCTTGCTTCTTCTAGGTTCTTGAGTTGTATTGGTCCATGAAAGGGCCCGCAATGATTCAGTTCACTCTTAGTTATATTCACTGGATAAGTCATCTTGTTTATTTTCTATTGCAGAGTACTGAATTATCAGATACTTCTGCATTTACTTGTAAGTACCCTGTTAGACAGGCACTTGAGACCTTTTCATAGGTTTGCCTTCTTGTTGCAAGTAGTTTCCACAAGCTGAAACCATAGGGCTGTTTGGATTCAAGGAAGCGGGCGGAAGAAAAGAAATGTCATTTCCACTTCCGCTGTCCATCAAAACACCAGAAAAAGAAAATGAGAAAAAACCTTTTTTCTTTTTCTCTTTTCCCTTTTACACAACCATTTTCTCACTTCCAGAGTGCTACAGTTAATTTTGTGGTCATGTAAATCTCATTTGTAATAAGTTGTACCTCAAAACAGTTAATTTTGTGGTCATGTAAATCTCATTTGTAATAAGTTGTACCTCAAAACAGTTAATTTTGTGGTCATGTAAATCTCACTTGCATTCTAATTACAATCTAATTTTTTCATACTTAATTTTTATTTTAATATTTTACGGTCAACTTTGTGGTCAACTTTTTCACTTCCACTTTCACATTACTAACCAAACACCGGAAAACAATATATATTTTTTCACTTCTACTTCCCAACTACCAACCAAATACCGGAAAAGATATACACAAATTCTTATTTTCCAAAAGGAAAAAAAAACATACTTTCCACTTCCTCACTTCCACCACTTCCTTGAATCCAGACAGTCCCATAGCTGTCTGACATCCTACTTGTTTGCTAAGACATGATTCATGAGTTAGTATTGCCTTTGTTGGGGTGTATTTATTTTCACAAAAAGAGGTTGAGCATCTGAAGAATGAAAGCTAATCTCTCCATGATCAAGGGGATCGAGATTTACCAAAGCATGGATTGTCAATGAGCAATACTCGAAGTCGCTTACTCTTTTAGTGTAGACAGAATAAGCTTCTCCCTCTTCTACTATTGACTGAATTTCACTTCCCATTTAATATCCTGTTCCTATTCATACCTATTGATTAATACACTTTCGTGTCCAAGACAGTTGATTTCAAGTAAATTACCTTCTTGTTGCAACTCGTTATAGAAAAAAAAAAATCATCTATCATAATAAGCTGTTATTGACAGCTGTCGTGTTTCATTTGGAATGGGAGTTAAAGATGGTTTTGGGTCAAATTAGTCTTTCTGGTGACCACATAAGGCAAACATGGATTACATCTATTGCTTTATGCACTGGACTTGAACCCTCAAGCACCCCTCATACGAAAGGTTCAGTCTCAATAAACGGCTATTGCAAGTTGAGGCACTTGCAGACGTGCTGACACTTTGTCTGATTCAATGTCTGGGTATTGCTCCCCTGGAATGATTTCTACATTTATGGCAATTGCTCAACCATGATTCAGCGGCTTAGAGTTTTCCATCTTAGAGTTTTCCACTGGATGTTTAAGCAGGTCTATGACACCATAAAGTATGCCATCTTTGAACAACTTGACTCATGAAATCCTGTGGAAGCCTGGAAGGTCATATGGGGAGTTGTCATATGATGCCAGGGAGAAACAATGGTTTCTCGCATACAGCCAGCAAGACGAGGGTGGAGTGTTAGAAAATCCAGTATAGGCCCCCGATGCATGGACAATTCAGCCAAAATCCGGGGCAATGGGGACAAGTCAGTTGTACAAGGTTTACACTCCATAATTTGAAACGATTAAGCAGAATGTATAGTTCACAACAGTTATGTGTAAAGCAAATACACATAACTCTATTCTTATAGACTGCTTGGAATATTAGCTAACCTTTAAGGCTTATTTGGCAATCAGGTTTCGGTCCTCGAAACCATGGTTGTGTGGTTTTGAGGCCAAATCACAAAAATCAAAACCATGGCTTGTTTGGCAACCAAAATAGAGTTTCTGAAACCAACAGAGCCTCAAAAGTTAATGAAACCATGGTTTGAAAACTCCACTCTGAGCAGAGTTTTCTTGAAAACATAAAGAAAATCAAGAGAAGCCAAACAACCATTGAGGTTTGTGAAATCTTAAGTCTTCAAAACCAAGGTTTGCATATATACAAACCTTGGTTTCATTATAACTTAATGAAACTATGGTTTCAAAGACCATGTTGCAAAACTAGGCCTAAGCTTGTAAAGGCTTCAATTATTTAGGAGTGGTTATTGGGTTCTAGTATGATGGGTCAAACTCAAACCTAACCCAAATTTTTGGGTATGGGTCAGTCTTGTATCCGGTTCGGGTCATAATCGGGTCAACCCACTTAACCCGATTATTAATCGGGTCAGGATAGGGTATATAATGTTGACCCGACTAGCCCGAATTGACCCTATTAAGAACCTAGCCACCTAAAATTATAATTACACAAAAGTGCCAATATGAGGATTCGAACCAATCACCTCACTCTTAAATCCAACCCCACGAACCAATCTAACCACATCACAACTTCGATATAGCCACACGTAATATGCATTTATTCAATATCTAGCCCTGAGAACGTATATAAATGGGAATCGCCGGTCAGGTCTATGTGTGGTTGCCGGACTTGATTGCTAATCGGGTTAGGTTCTAAGGCTATAATCAGCTGGGATAGACATCAACCTGACCGGAACACAACCCTACTTGACCCCATTGCCACCCCTACTTCAATTGTTGTTTACAATTGAAAGCTGCTAAGTATGTTGGTTAAGGTCAAACTAAAGTACAAGAGAATTCTGTATCTGATTTGAGATACCTAATACGATATTAGCCCTATAATATCCATAGATATTGATCGATATTTCTAATATTGATGATAATGATTCTAAAATCCACTGGCTAGTATCAATACCAACACCGAGATTTTAAACCATCTACCAACATCACACATTACAGTTATAGCTTCCATTGAGATGAATTGCAGAGTACCGACATTATGCATTACAAACGAAACTCACAAGGGCAGTGATTTTATTCTACACTAGAAGGCAATTGAATTGCTGATTTTCTGACTAAAAAAGGCATCATGTGAAATCTGAACTAAACACTTTTTGACTGATTTCAATCAGAAGAGAATTTAAAATTTTTTTGATGGAATACATGATGGATACGCAGTTCATTCTGAACAACCAATCTCCTGATAAGAATATGGATGGAACAACACTACTTTTGAAAGTTCAAGGACAAACCTCAATCTGTCTTCGAGTTTTTGCTACATCAAGAGGGCACGTAACAGCAGCAGCAATGCTGCCTGCAACATAACTGGCTAAGAAATTTGCCCCAAAGACACTACCTGCATTGCCTTCTTCACCTACTAGCGGAAGTAGTCTTCGTCGGATCTGAATGAAGACATAAAATGTCAATGTGCACACAAGCTAGGTAGGCTGAATTTGTAAAACATCTAACCTGGTGCTTTTTGCATTGATATGAGGAATAATACAAGAGTATGAAGGCAAACTAACATGCACTATTTATCACCTATAGGGCTTTAGAAGTGAACTATTTTTGCACCTTTTATAAATTTATCTTTTAAATACACGCAGCACCAACATAAAGAGTACAAAGCAATAAAATTTTACCGGCTCAAGAGTTGCCCAGCAGATAGCAGAAAAAGGAACATCACGAGCAAGTTGAGCCCCCATACCCGTCCAGAGGACGCGATAGCTTTGCACTGGTCAATTATAAACAAGTTAAACCATCACATCATTTGAGAATTATCTGAAAGACCACATATTCAGGTTTCAAAGAACATCAATGCATGCTGTGTTATCAAGATTCAACGGCCTAAAACAAATTCTGTTAACAGGTGATCTGGAGGGAGCGCAGTTATATATTTTGCTTTCACGTCATACAGTCGATGTCTTTTTGAACATGATCAAAAAAATCTCTATTAATTACAAGGGTATACATACGATTTTGATGATTATTTGTACTCCTGACGGGTGATAGAACACCAAGCAATGTTTTCCACACTCCAGGGGGCTTGGCTCCCTCTCGAAACTCTTTGAATGCCTGTCCTTGTCAGTAAAGAACATACCAATTAAGAACATTTAGTGGCAAGTGACAGTTTTATTCTAACATAGACAAATGACAATTGACTGCTAACATCAATACTCAACAATTATGCGGAAATCAAAGATATTCAATGGAGATTGATCCAGACAAATAGAGAAATAAATGTTATCTTCAAACCCGTTATGCTATCATTCACCAACATAAATAAAAGAATGACGAATGTATGCTTTATAAGTGAAGACTTTGACAAAGTCCAGAAGAAGAAGAGTTCACAAGACATTGATATTTTGGAACTTTTGACAAAATGTTCATTCAGTATCTTTTGTTAATTTCAAGCAATTTAGTGTGATCAGTTTTCCTAGCTTGATTTAAAGATCAATTAAGCCCTTTTCTCTCTATTCTTTCTTATGATTTAGAAACATGTTATTAAAAAATGGGATGTTGACTGGGAATAAATATAATTAAACTGAGAGCTCTATTATCTTGCAAATCATCAAACTATTTCAAAGCTTATTATGTGGTGGTTATTTTAATATTTTAGAACCTCTCCTGAGAGGAATTTTCATCATTGCCTGCTTCACAACAAGCTCCTCCTTTTATCGAGTAACCTGCAGGAGTAACCTGCAGACCTACTTTTATGCAGCAACCCACTAATACACAGTAAACCCCACTTTCTGTAGAAAATGAATCCTATAATATCAACTCGTGTATGAATGAGCTATCCTGTGCCATCCATTTTGATCGCTCACAGATGCTATCTATTTGAGCAGCTTGGGTGCGTCTCTCTTTGTCTGAAGCCAAATAACACCTCCCTCACATGCAAGGTGGTCTGGTACAGTGGTTACTATTGTTGCCTGTATTCCTCGTCTTCATAGTTATAACTTCAATGATAAAGAAGAATTAGAAGTTTAATCGCCAATCTTCTCTGTTCAGAAGACTCCAAGAGAAGTTACTCTTCTTGGTAAAAAGGAATATTATAGTGATTTCTTTGAGGGATTCTCCAATGAAAATCGTGGTTCTCGTATTCATTGTTATTGGCACGATGGTACTACACTGAAACTTCTCTTATTCAAAAGTTATGGGTCAGTCAGTCTCCTTTAGTTAAAAGATGTTATACTATTGTAAATTGCTCGGGCCATGTTGACTTGTTTAGTTAGGAGGAAGTTCTGTAATACCTGTGTAATTGTTTGTTTGATTTTCATATCTTGATGCAGAAAGTTACGTAATACATTACTTGCACATTTGTTTGTTTGTTTCATTCACAGTTACTTTCATTTGAGTGTAATATTGTGACAGAGGTATGTTATAGACATCAAATGCAATAAGAATAAAGCCTTTTATCCCAAATTTTTGGGGTTATTCTAAACAATGACTCATTTAGATTTTTGTTCTATAGCAGTTGTTTTGCTTCAGCATTTTCCCCACAAAAAGAATGGCTTTTTGTCTTGAATAGCGAGTACAACTGCCCACTAAGCATATTGAGATGGAGAGGTTTGTTATTGTTAGATATTATACGTATATTTTTACCTGGATCTTAAGGCTCAACATAGTTGCCAGTTATCTCCCGTGTAGTGCATCTGCCCCCCAAACCTCCACACACACACACACACACACACACACACACACACACAGAGAGAGAGAGAGAGAGAGAGAGAGATGGCCCTGGTGCTTCGCTCTATGCTAGCCCCCTTAAGCAGTGGTGGCAGTGAGACTATTTTAAAAGAGGAGAAGCTGAAAATCAATGTGGTCAAGAGATTTAGAACCAGCTTTCATTCAGTCAGAGGTTGAATTAGTATTGTTTAACTGATTTCTCCTTTCAGGTTATGTCCATCCAACACAACTGATTCCAATTTAATAAAGGTATATGGTTCAAAAAGACGAGATAGATACCTGCATACGTGTTCTAGCCAGCTCAATAGGAGAGCAAGTAATACAAGCTAATGATCGTGCAGCTACTCCGGCCACTGGCACAGCATATGGTGTCAAGCTAGGAGCATTTACTGATGTGAATTCTTCAAGCCAATTACGGAAGATGTCATAACAAGGTAAATATATCCCCACCTGCAAAGAAATAATCAGAAAGTATTAAAAGTGTACTTATAAATGTCAACTTATTTCTCTTTGAACTTGAATGACATTTGCTTTCTGGTAGAGTTGGAAGTGATTCAATAGGGCCGTCAGTGATAGGGCCCAAACCCGACCCGTGCAGTATTTAAGGGTATATCACCCTTTGAAACACATCCGAAACTTGATCGGGTGAGCTTGAAAATTTTTCCGAAAGATTGGACTCCAAAAGAAACTGACCGACAGCGACTAATTTCATAAAAATATCTGTATTACATATGTTCACACACACACACACACACACACACACACACACACACACATTAAATGGTTCATTTCTACAAATGAATCGCATTTAATATTATCCTATTTTAACCTTGTAGCAACCCCCCCCCCCCCCCCCGCCAACACTTCACTACACACACACACACACACACACACACACACACACACACACACAATGGTTCATTTCTACAAATGAATGGCATTTAAGATTATCCTATTCTAACCCATGTATACTTGTAGAGTTGAAGAAAGAATCCCGCTCACACTCTCCCCTCCCTTCCAACATTTCACTAGAGGAAAAGGAGACTGGAGGTGATGTCATGATAAGGCTGATCGAATTCAATGTCAGAAAAAGAGAATTGAAGGCGATGTGGTTTGATGTGTACGAAAGCCAACCATGAGGGAAACCCTTCAGGCAGGTAAAGATATAAATCCTCCATCTATTGGGCAGGTCTGATATCCCTCAGAAACCCACATAAAAATTCATCTCAGTGCAAAAGGGGTACCATAAACCCACCCGATCTGACCTATGAACACCCTACAACTCATCATGTAGATCAGAGAAAAAAGTACATCAATTACCATTTTATCCAGGTAAAAGTATTTTATTTACCTCAACCTTTGTCCAATAAGTGCAAATGTATTTTATTTACCTCAACGACATGCATTGATGAAAACCATGCGGATCAATTGTGAACCACACGTCCTAAAACCCATGTGGATCAAAACTCGTGTGGGTGAGAATTTTTATCCTACAAATAGAGAAAATCAAAACAACTAACTTTTTAGACCGGAAGAGGCCCATTCAATTGATGACATAGAGTTAACCCTCATTGAACCACAGTTGGAACTCTAATGGACATGAGAAGTGCAATACTATGTGTCTATTCAAGGATAAAGGTAGAAAAGGATGGCCGCCAAATTTCCAATCGAAATGACTTATTCCCAATATTAAATTAACACAAAAAGAGCTTTAAGACAGTTCTTTTAAGTGGATAAATTTAGAAAGACTGTGGATATCTTAAACCTTGGAAAAATATCTAGAAATATCGAAAAGAATATAAGTATGAGAGGGTGTATTCAGCGGGAGCAGATGCCCACACTGGACTTTCAAATATTTACAAAATTGTATTCATTCCTTTATTAAAGGATGAATATCAAGGTAGTTTAGTAGGGCACCATTTATTCCTTAATTGATTATGCATTTTAGTGGTTGATAAATGAGAATGATGCATATTAAGATATATAGATCATGCTAAAAAAATGTAGAGGCCGTCACAATTCACTAATTTATTAAGTATCCACAAACACATACCCCTCACTTACAATTATAATGATAGGTATTTAGCAGGAACCCAAAAGGTTTATACAAAACCTTCCATTTAAATTAATTTTGTGATTCACTCCAACCCTATTCCTATAGTGATATCCAATTATATGTTATTGTTGTTATACAACTCAAGAGCTTGTGAATCATAACTTGTTAGTCTGCAACAAAAGTCTATATTATTCTCAATGTTTTAAAAAAAACCCGTTATACAACTCGTTATAACTCGTTACATAACGTAAGCCGGCCAATCCTTATGTAACAGATCTAAAAAAACGCAATGTTTGATAACTATAGTTATTTTGCCCGTAACTTACGTTGCATTACGTTATTAACGTAACGCACCGTAACCTACGTTACGTGCAAGTCGATTTTATAAACCCCTCATATTCTCCCGGTCTATGGCAAAAAAAATCCCCCAAATTCGCTCGCTCGTCGTCCTCTCTGTAACCTCGCTGTCGTCTCCTTCGGCGTTGAGAAGAACAAAGAAGACATACCTCTCCCTGATCAACAGCAAAAGAAAAATAACTCTTCTGGTGGTTCTCCGTCATTGGCGGATGCTGGTTCTTTTCATACCAAGGGCGTATTGGACTAATCTGATTGCCAAATAGGCCTTAAAGGTTAGCTAATATTCCAAGCAGTCTATAAGAATAGAGTTATGTGTAAAGCAAATACACATAATTGTTGTGAACTATACATTCTGCTTAATCGTTTCAAATTATGGAGTGTAAACCTTGTACAACTGACTTGTCCCCATTGCCCCGGATCTTGGCTGGATTGTCATGCATCGGGGGGGGGGGGGGGGGGGGGGGTGTTCCTGGGGCTAGAGCACATATCCTGCCTGTACTGGATTTTCTAACACTCCACCCTCGTCTTGCTGGCTGTACGCCCTTGGTATGAAAAGAACCCAGCATCCGCCATTGTAGGAGACTACAAGGGCACCATAATTTTGATCAAGCTGTTACCAGTGGTTGTGATTAGGTATAAAGCATTTGAAAACTTTATATTTCAATAAATACAGAATTTTGTTCTCTCCGTTGGCTTCTTATTTCATATATGTTCAGCCACTATTTCTCATTATTCTCTACTTGGCCCTACTTATTTATTCTGCCTCACTATTCACTGAAAAAGTAAAAAAGAGATTGAGGAATCAATATGCCTTCAAAGATTAGTCAGGGTAGCAAGCCTCAACCCAACCCCAGGATGGCCACTCTCAAAGAAAAAAGAAGAGAGAGGGAAGAAAAAGGAGGAAGAAGAGGAGCATTCTAATGAACGATACCCTGCAACCATATGAGATGAGTCAAAAACCATCTTGTGCCTGAATTAAAAAAAGAATCAAGCTAAATGAAAATAGTTGAAACCAGGAATTGTTATGATCTAGGAATCCAATAAAAACAGGCAAAGGGTTTCTCTGAAGCATAAATACTTCAGCTTGATTGTGTTGATGCAATAATACCAATTGTTGGAGACCTTTCCTTTGAGTAACAGAATATTAGCTATATCCGACGACAAAAGATTTAACTTAAATCCTATCTAACAGCAAGTAACAGTAGCAACCATTTTAGTATTTTTATGGGCTGTCAACATCTTCTGGGTCACAAAAAGATCTGAGTTGCAACTAATTATGGGAAGAGAAAGATAGTAAAATCCTATGGAACCCTTAAAGTGCCCAAAGTAACATAAATTATAAAATCACATAGAATCACGTATTCCTAGTTTGTTCTCTTGTTCAGCTGATGAACATGTCAAAATCAAAAAAGAATACTAGTATTGGAAAAGAACTTGCAAAGATCACAGTACATCCACATAGTCGAACACAAGTAAATTCTTCGAAGTAAATAGAATTAGAAACTCATCAATATAGAACATAAATATATGTTCCATTAATAGCAAGCATTCTATGTAAACTAAATTAGACAAGGAAGTTGTCCACTTAGCCACTTTTTCCTCCTGATATGTAACATTATCCATGGAAAAATCAGTTCCATGTTTAGAATGGAAACTTACACTTGGTACAGCTAAGGCGAGGCCTGCATTTGTTCCTCTCCACAATCTTGCTAGTCCTTCCTGTATTTTGCCCTTTCCATTAGATTCTCAAAAGCACTTGAACATGCCAGTATAACTTGGTGAATTATCCACATGGACTAGAAAGAGGGACAAACAATCAAATCATGAATCATGTTAACCTACTTGTCTAATGACTTTGTAGAATACGTCTATTGTTCCCTTATACTGGAAACAATCGGGAGGACATAATGCTGCAGCGCCAAATATTCCAGCACGAGCACATGATGGAGAACATCTGAAATCTGAGAAAAGCTGACAAAAATATTGAAAAATCAGTTAACTGAGACAGTAGATAAATCAGCAAAGTCAAACGTTTAAAACAATAGAAAATATAGTTAAGCATTGAGACTATGTAGCAGATAGATGATCCCTGATAAAGAGCACAAGGGTACAATCACATACAGATGTAATCAGCAAAGTCCAATGTTTAAAACAATAAAAAATATAGTTAAGCAATGAGATTATGTAGCAGATAGATGATCCCTGATAAAGAGCACAAGGGTACATTCACATACAGATGTAACCAGAGCATGAATGTCCAGATGATGATGATGATCTGCAATATTGGCACAAGGCCTCATAATCTCATGTGATGATGATGTCAGTTATCTTATAAAAGCGATTATAACTACTATTTTAAAAATTAAAACACTCACACAAGCAGGTACTAGATGGTCTATCAAAAATAACCGCAAGTACAACAAAGTTCCAAAGGGTCACCGATTTCCAATTAAAATATCCAGCCAGACAAGCTGATACATTATTCCCCTTGGTAGGCAATTAATTGCATAATCGGCAGATAGAAAGATATAGAAGCCAACCACATTGAATTTGACGGAAATGAATCGCCTTTCGCTGGTAAAGATCAAGCACATTATCGTGTAAAGACAAGCAACAGGATCAGTTTTGAGTCAGCCTCAGAACAGAGAGAATGTAAATCATACCCAAAACAACCATCCCAAAGGCAACTAATCGGACTTGGCTCATACTTGCTAGACCAATGTGACAAATCTACTCAACACACAAAAATATCACCCCCACACATTTGAAAAACTCCATGAAATTGCATGATCATACAATGGAAGCTCTTCTTTAGCTTATTCAAGATTACGGTCCGTGATTACCAGCCATGCTTCAATGATTTGCTTATTTACTATGATTTGTAAGCTAAGAAGAAATTACATTCCAGTTCATAGACCATAGCCAGGTTCAACAACCCTCAGACATTGATACTTCTCTGACATGCCACAGAATCATGTCTGGACAGACCACCACAGGTGTGTCCCCAATAAAATGATTACCCTCTTCCACAGGTCGACATGACCCAAATGGCTGTGGGTCATGGTAATACACAGAACATCATATCCTTTTCCAGGGAAGCTGATTTTAGACTGAAAACAGTTATTTATGTTGTAAAAACTTCGAGAAATAACACCAAGACAGAGAATTCTAGAGACAGAGTAGAAATAGGAATTCTTATTGATTTCTGAATTTTGTGTGTACATTGAAATGAATCAGGAAGGGCCTATTTATAGGAAAACCTTGGGGGCACTATGCAGTCGCTTGCGTCATCGCTTACATCAGCGCATAGTAACCTTATTAATGGTGCACAGTGAAGTTTGGTTTGTGAATGACGGGAGTGGGTAGACATTGACTTCTTTAACACTCCCCCTTGGCTACCCACCATTCATGATGTCTCATTAAAAACCTTGCTAGGAAAACCCAGTGGGACAAAACCATAGCGAAGGGAAAAAGAGTACATCATCTTTGTATACGTGTTTTTATGCTGCCTCGTTAAAAACCTTACCAGGAAAACCCTGTGGGACAAAACCATAGTAAGGGAAAAGAGTGCAGCCACGTAAGCTCCCCCTCAAGTTGACATAAGTATTTCTTCTTCATAAATCTCGCTTATGACGCATCCCAATATAATGAATAAGCTTTCTGAAAGTTGTAGGGGGAAGCGCCTTTGTAAAGAGATCTGCCACATTATCACTTGATCGGATATACTGAATATTAATTTTCTTATCCTTTTCAAGCTCTTGGCTGAATGAGAAGAACTTTGGGGATATATGCTTGGTACGGTCGCTTTTGATGAAACCTTCCTTCATTTGAGCGACGCATGCAGCATTGTCTTCAAACAGTACTGTTGGATCTCTGTTGACTGGTAATCCACAAGTTTCTTAGATGTGTTTGAATTACAGACCTTAGCCATACACATTCTCGGCTTGCTTCATGGAGTGCTATGACTTCAGCATGATTAGAAGAAGTGGCAATAAGTGTCTGCTTTTGTGAACGCCAAGAGATCGCTGCACCTCCACATGTGAATACATATCCTGTTTGAGACTTGGCTTTATGTGGATCTGACAAATAACCTGCATCTGCATAACCAGTTATTTCTTGTTTTGATTCTCTGGAATAAAACAAACCAAAGTTAGTTGTTCCTCGAAGATAACGAAATACATGTTTAATACCATTCCAATGTCTCCGTGTAGGAGATGAGCTAAATCTAGCTAATAAATTAGTAGCAAATGCTATATCTGGTCGGGTACAATTAGCCAGATACATAAGAGCTCCAATTGCACTTAGGTATGGTACTTCAGGACCAAGAACCTCTTCATTATCTTCGCGAGGGCGAAATGGATCTTTTTCCACATTCAATGATCTAACAACCATTGGAGTGCTCAAAGGGTTTGCTTTATCTATGTTAAAGCGTTTTAAGACCTTTTCAGTATAATTTGATTGATGCAAAAGTATTCCACTTTGAAAGTGCTCAATCTGTAAACTAATACAATATTTAGTTTTTCCAAGGTCTTTCATTTCAAATTCATTCTTTAAATATATCATTGCTTCTAGGATCTCTTTGTGAGTCCCAATAATATTTAAATCATCAACATATACAGCAATGATAATGAATCCGGATGTTGTTTTCTTTATAAAAACACATGGGCATATAGGATTATTTACATATCCTTCTTTTAATAAATACTCGCTTAAGCGATTGTACCACATGCGCCCTGATTGTTTTAACCCATATAATGATCTTTGCAATTTGATCGAATATAATTCTCTGGGTTTTGAACTTAATGCTTCAGGCATTTTAAATCCTTCAGGGATTTTCATATAAATATCGCTATCAAGCGATCCATATAAATAAGCTGTAACAACATCCATAAGACGCATTTCTAAATTTTTAGAAACTGCTAGGCTGATTAAATATCTAAACGTAATTGCATCCATTACTGGAGAATACGTTTCTTCATAATCAATTCCAGGTCTTTGCGAAAAACCTTGAGCAACAAGTCGAGCTTTATACCTCACAATCTCGTTTTTCTCGTTGCGTTTTCGTACAAAGACCCATTTGTATCCTACTAGCCTCACGGCTTCAGGCGTGAGGATAATAGGCCCAAATACTTTGCGCTTATTAAGCGAACTCAATTCAGCCTGTATAGCGTCTTTCCACTTTGTCCAATCAGGTCTATTTTGGCATTCAGTGATGGATCTTGGTTCAGGATCCTCACTTCCGTTAACAATATCGCATGCTACGGAATAGGAAAATATTTCATCTATATTTTCCATCTTATTGCGATTCCATAATCCTCCTGTATTGACATAATCAATAGAGATTTCATGATTTTCTATATCTTCAGGATTTTTCATCTCTTGATTTGTCTTGTTTTGTGTTTCTTCTGGAACACATTCTTGTTTATTTTGTGTTTCTTCTGGAACACATTCTTACACATTGGGGTCATCGTGCTTATCTGCTCCTTTTCTTTTTCGAGGATTTTTATCTTTGGAACCGATTGGTCTACCACGCTTCAGGCGTGTCTTAGACTCATGAGTGACTTCATTCTCGGGTTGTCCTTTTGGGATTTCAATCCGAGCAGGAGCATTTACAGCTGGTATATATGATTTAGTCACTCTTTTTGTATCAGTGAACGCATCTGGCAATTGATTTGCTATTTCTTGTAAATGCATAATCTTTTGCACTTCTGTCTCACATTGTCTGTGTGAGGATCAAGATGCAATAAGGATGGTTCACTTCATGTAATCTCCTTCTCCAGCTGTTTCTTTTCTCCCCCTAATGCTGGGAAAATTGCCTCATTGAAGTGGCAATCGGCAAACCGAGCCGTAAAAACATCGCCGGTTTTAGGCTAAGATATCTTATTATAGAAGGAGATTCAAAACCGACATATATCCCAGTCTTCTCTGAGGACCCATCTTTGTACGTTATGGTGGAGAAATTGGTACATATACCGCACAACCAAAAATTCTAAGATGGGAAATATTTGGTTCTTGACCAAATGCTAATTGTAGAGGGGAGTATTCATGATATGCACTTGGTCTGATGCGAATTAATGCTGCAGCATGTAAAACTGCATGACCCCATACAGAAATAGGAAGCTTTGTTCTCATTATTAATGGTCTAGCAATAAGTTGGAGGCGTTTAATCAGCGACTCAGCCAAACCATTTTGTGTATGTACATGGGCAACAGGATGTTCAACAATTATTCCAATAGACATACAATAATCATTAAACGCCTGAGACGTAAACTCACCAGCATTGTCAAGTCTAACTCTCTTGATTGTATAATCAGGAAATTGTGCCCTTAATCTAATTATCTGAGCAAGAAATCTCGCAAATGCCACATTGCGAGTTGACAATAAACAAACGTGTGACCATCTACTAGAGGCATCTATCAATACCATAAAATATCTAAATGGTCCACACAATGGGTGTATAGGCCCACAGATATCACCTTGGATACGTTCAAGAAATGTAGGTGATTCTGTTTTTTATTTTAGCTGGTGACGGTCTCATAATTAATTTTCCTAGAGAACAAGCTTCACATGGAATCTTACTAACTTGAAGGATCTTCTGGCCTTTTAATGTATGTCCATGTGAATTCTCAATAATTCTTCGCATCATCATTGAACCAGGATGACCTAAACGATCATGCCACAGAGTTACTGTCTCTGTATCTTCTTTAACTACCATATGTGATTCTATCACATTTATATATGTATAATGCAATCCTGAGGAAAGCTTGGTAGTTTTTCTAATATGTACTTCTTACCTGATATATAGGTAGTAAGATACATATACTTCATATTTTCTTCAGTTGCAGACTGAGTATCATATCCATGAAGATATATATCATTAAAACTCAACAAATTTCTTTTAGATTTTGGTGAGAACAAAGCATCTTTTATGAAAAACTTTGTTCCATTTGGCAATATAAAGCTGGCTTCACCAGTCCCTTCAATCAAGTCTACAGGACCTGATATTGTATTGATGATTGCCTTTGTTGGTTTTAATTCAGAGAAGTACCTTTTATGTTTGAGAATAGTATGTGTTGTACCGCTATCCGGTATGCAAATCTCTCCAGTTTTGGTCTTGACTTCATCATTAGAATAATCCATATCAAGCTTCATGCAAAAATAAATAATTTGGTAAGAATAAAATTTGAAACATATTATTATAAGGGAAATATTTCATTCAAAGATAAATTTGAAAATTACAAATAACAAAGTATGATAATACAATCATATATCTAATTATCACCAATATCACGATGGATTGGAAGATCAACAAAATCATCAGTAAAATCCGAAGCATCAAGATGAGTTGAATCATCCATAGGATCATCATGTTCAGTGAAATTCACTTCTTTTTCTTTTCCTTTCAAGGATGTTTTGTAGAGCTTGCAAAGGTGCTCCGGTGTTCGGCACACTCTAGCCCAGTGTCCTTTGGAGCCACATTTGTAACAGGAATATTCAGGATTCCGAAGAGAACTTTCACGAACATCTTTTCCTTTTTCATGTCTTTCCACATGATGCTTCTTGTGGATCGCGTTATTCTGTGAAGGGTTGTAAAAACCACTTCGACCGCGTCCACGGCCACGACCACGGCCACGACCACGTCCACGGCCACGGCCATAATTATATCCTCGTCCAAAATTTTTAGAAAATGCAGCATTTGCTTCTGGAAATGCTGCTGAACCAGTAGGACGGGACTGATGATTTTTTATCAAAAGTTCATTATTTTTCTCTGCCACAAGAAGAGATGAAATTAGTTCAGAATATTTCTTAAAGCCACGCAACCTATATTGTTGTTGCAGTGTTATGTTGGATGCATGAAATGTGGAGTAAGTCTTCTCCAACATTTCTTCATCTGTGATATCTACCCCACAGAATTTCAACTGGGATACTATTCTGAACATTGCAGAGTTGTAGTCGCTAACTTTCTTAAAATCTTGGAAGCGCAAAGCATTCCATTCATCACGGGTGGCAGGGAGTATAACTTCCTTTTAATGATCAAACCTTTCTTTGAGGTTTTTCCATAGAGCACTTGGGTCTCTAACAGTGAGATATTCACACTTTAGACTTTCATCAAGATGTCTGCGGATAAAGATTGTCGCCTTTGCCTTATCTTGTGACGACGTAGAATTTATTTCTTTAATGGTCTCAGTGAGACCCATTGACTCAAGATGTATCTCAATATCAATAACCCAAGACATATAATTTCTCCCCGTGATATCAAGTGGAATGAACTCAAGCTTTGCAAAGTTTGACATGGTGATAACTATAACAAAATATAAAAATAATTAGAATCACAACATTTTTATTTCTCAAAGAAAACTTGCATGTCAACCATAATAGCTACAAGTAGAAGAGGAAAAGTGAACATTAAAATAAAAAATACGGGTACAATTCACTTGGATCCATGTCTCCAAGAAAAACGATAGAAGTGTTGATGATGATGACGGCAATAAGAAACATCAAAGCTGGACTAAGCATCATGCGAAAAAACTCGAACGCAAAGCTTCTAGAGATGATGAAAATTTTTAGAATGAAGAGAGATTGAGGAGTGAGTTGTGTGGTTGAGAACTCACCAATTTATAGGAGAAAAAAACAGTCGTTTACAGCCGTTGGGGTTAATAGCCGTTGGGGGATTATAGCCGTTGGGGTTTTTTTTTAGCCGTTGGGGGTATAGCCGTTGGGGTTTTTAGCCGTTTGGGGAGAGAGAAAAACAATTTAGATTTTATATAATTAAATATTGTAATTAAGGAAATGGTAAAATAAATGCATTGTACTATATTTATTTACGAGCTATAATATATGCACGCCACTCTACTTGGTGGGTGTTTTGCAGGCATAATTAATAAAGCAGTAATTATTGAAATAAATATTGGCACACCACGCTACTCGGTAAACCTTTCAGTGGGTGTTTGTCCAGATATAATAGTAGAATAATAAAATATATAATGTTAGAAGCTTGGGGTTTAATCCACGCAAGCATCAAGTTAGATGTTAGTAAAGATAGCATAATCACATCACTTTACTATAAATAGGTGGCAGAGCCTCCTTTCATTATAGTAATGATGTTATATGAATATAATTAGTATAATAATTCAGTTTTCGTAATCACATCACATTTCTATAAATAGGTGGCAGAGCCTCCTTTTATTATAGTAGTGGTGTTATACGAATATCATAAGTATAGTAACTTGTCAATTTTACCTTGAGATTGTAGAGGTAGAAGCTGGGACTTGTGATAGGATTCTTCCTTGAGCAGTGGAAGCAGAGGCTCGTGACAAGTTTTACCTTAAGCTAATGGAGGCAGAAATTTGACGTGGTAGGCTTTTTCCCTGAGCTGACGGAGGCAGAGGCTGGGGACAGACTAGAGTGATCGTGCTGATAACGTGTTGTAAAAACTTCGAGAAATAACACCAAGACAGAGAATTCTAGAGACAGAGTAGAAATAGGAATTCTTATTGATTTCTGAATTTGTGTGTACATTGAAATGAATCAGGAAGGGCCTATTTATAGGAAAACCTTGGGGGCACTATGCAGTCGCTTGCGTCATCGCTTACATCAGCGCATAGTAACCTTATTAATGGTGCACAGTGAAGTTTGGTTTGTGAATGACGGGAGTGGGTAGACATTGACTTCTTTAACAATTTACAGTATATCTAGAAATGACTTTTTGCATTCTAATGTTTTGCACCAACTATGGAAATGGTACTATGGGCTACATGGTCTAGATTTTAGGATGAGTAACGGTTCGTGTGCTATATAATATATATGGTACTACGGACTATATAGTGTAGGTTTTAGGGTGAGTAATGGTTAATGTTTTATTTAATGCATTGAATGGTCTATTGAAATGTTTGAATCGAATATGGAAATCAGAAAATGTCCGTACTTTGGTTTATCACAAAATTGATTAAGCAACTATGTTTTTCTTTTCTTTTGATATCTCAACGTGTTTCATATGTTTATTTATATGTGGTTGCGTTGTCTTGATGCCATTCAAGTATTGTGGTCAGAAAATGACATCCAAACTACCTTACAGATACGCAACTTTAATGAAAGAAGCAGCCATGTTTTGAACCAGAGTAAGAAAAATCAAGAAAGCACCTAAAAATCTAGCATTGTATAATGTAGGATTTGCGAAATGCAGATGCCATAATTATATGCATTATGAGAGTTCAGACCAAACTACAAGCTCATAATTAAAATGTTATAGCATGCATTGCCTTTAATTTATATTTGAAATAATATGTAAATAAATAGTGCCTATTAAATTGGAAGTAACATTAAAAAAAAACAAAAAAGAAAGAAAGAAAGGTTCAAAAAAATCAGCTGAAAGCAATAGACATTGGGGATTTCAGATCAGATTTCGAGTTCTTCTACAGTAGCACATAAAGGCAAAATCAGACTTCGGAGCTACTAGTCCCCGATATATCATTGAAAGCATACTTCACATTCAGAAAACTTGCCTTCCATGTCAACAAAAACATCTTTTATTTCCCAGATCTATGTTCCTCATGCCAATTACTAGAGTATAAATCACTGAGCATGCCCTCTCTTCATCATAAAATGTATGGTGGAAGGAGGTAATAAAAGATACGATGAACTCAGGAAATTAACCATTCAGGTGCAAAAGTCCTGTTAAATTGTGAGGCTTAGCTCCAAAGTCCAAACTATCAACTGATTGTAAATATCAAGTGAAGTCATTTCAACTGCTTGTGCAGTTTCCTCAACTATACAAAAGACCAACTACTTCAAACTAAATAGGGTTTCATCACTTCATGATAGCAATACAAATCTGAAAATTCTTTTTAAATTATTCATTCATCAGTCTCTGCAACCCAGTTTATGATATGAGAACAATTAAAAGAAAATATAACATAAATTAAAGAGGGGTAGTAGTTTAACCCTTACATGAATTTATTAGCATATTGTATCTGAAATCAGAAACCTAAGACCCCTTCTTCGCTAGTTAAATTGACCAACCTTAAGTGTCATATTACTCAAGCAACAAAACTAATGAAATACTATCATAAATATTGTCCACCTTCTCTATCAATAACAAAGATAGCTTTACACTTGGACAACTTATTCAAGAACAAATCTCTGGTTTCATTAAAATAAGATATTTACTCTTAATGCTGAAATACTAATTTGAAATTGAATACTCAAGAACCACTCTTAACATAAATTAGAGCCAAATAACATGATATGGGTCTATTAAATGGATGAAATGTTCAAGATATATACAAATTATATGTAAAACATGAGGAGAAATACATAGGCCCAAACAAAGAAAAAAAACTAATAAAGTAGGAGATATTTATAAAAAAAACAATAGAATAGAATGAGGCATAGATAAGAAAAGGAAAAATAATCCTGGAAGCATAATTATGCTACCCGAGTCTGAAAGTAGCAGATGGCTCACTGTAATCATTGTCTTAACTCCATGACTCTTCACAAAAAGAGAAGATGAGAACAATAACAAATTTTCAAAAATAGCTCACTGAGAAACAACAAACCAAAAGAAATATAGGAAGAAAGGATCTATCCTCTATACTGAGTGATCAATATGCTTTGCACAAGTAAACAATCCTCTTTTTTTATATTTCATATGTTCTATGCACCGCAATGCCAAATGTTGAGTATCAGTTGACACTTCCCATAAATCTCCAAACAACCAATTAAATTTTCAAAAAGTGGGCAGCTACTCCCTTAACCTACACTTGAGCTGCTTGCCATAAGCTTCTGCAAGCTAAAATATCCATCCATGATAGACTCATTGATTGAACTGCGACTACTTAACGCCGTGAACCTATATGAAAGGCTAACTCTAAGCCAGCAAAGTAGGTGGATACCACCTCCAGTTTTTTGTCCCAGCAGGCAAATTACGATAGCCACTTGTACTTTTACAGCTGTTGTTTTCTCAAACACCACTTGTACTTTTACAGCTGTTGTTTTCTCAATCATAGAGGAATATATATTAGCGGAGCCACCTTGACAATCCAGGGAACCTCCAATGAAGTAGAAAATTTAAAAGCAAAGCAAGAATCTGCAGTTATCATAGAGGACTTTCAAAGAGAACTCAAAGAAGAGTCTTCAAATTCACTCCACTTTCTAGAGATACTAGACTCCCTTAACATCAATGTTCTAAAAATCGGATTAATTGGCCGATTAATCATAATCATTGGCAGCCCGTGTAATATTACATTCAGCGCTTTGATTATATGCTCGGGCATTTAATCGGGTCCAAAACGATTAATCGGGTGCTTAATCAGGTCCAAAATGATTAAGCACCCGACTAATCTGTTATTTATTAAATAGTAGATGAATTACAATATTTTATTATTGTGTATTTTGCATAAACTGAAACTTGTGTTTTATTGTTTTTAATATTTTTTAAATTAACTTATTTAGCAATCTTTCTCCATCATTCTTTAAAGCTCATTATTTATTGATAAATTGACAAAAAAATATTTATCTTATTTTGCAGGTAAGTTCTTTGATTTATATTTATATTGTAAAATTTGAAATCATGGATTACTAATGTGAAGAGAGAAGTTTTTTTACTTCTTCTTTTTTTTTACTATTTATTCATATTGTCTTGTTTTTCATCATATCATGGTTTATAACTTCACATCTAGATATTGTCTTGTATAATATTTAGACATTTTCAACAATTAACTGTATATATTTATATGTAGTTGAATATAAATATAATTAAATATATTAAATATTCAATTTTGATTAATCCCCGACTAATTCCCAATTAATCCGAATAATCATTGTTCAGTGTTGGACCATCCGAATAATGAAACCGATTTTTAGAATACTACTTAACATACCTAAAAGTATACTATTGTGCTCCGAAAAGATCAAATTTTACTGATTACCGTTCTCATTCAACCCCTCCTGTCACTAACAAATACAATCTTGCTGATGATTTTGTTCCTAGCATAAATTAATATTAAAATCAGAGAAAGAAAGAAAAATGTACCGTGTTGGGGCCAAGGGAAGCCATATGTCTCCCAAACTGCTGCTGTTGCGAAGAATTATACAAAACTCCAGCCGCCTGCGCTTGCAACCTCGTCTGAAACAAACAAACAAACAAACCCCGCACCACAAGTAAGCATCTTTTTCATCAACAACAACAAAATCTTTTACCTTTCCACCAAAATCTCTCTACCTTGGCGACATCAAGAGGATTGACGATGATCGCGGAGATCACCGCCGCTCCGGCAGCAGACACCGTCCGCGCGCCGAACCCCACGGAGGAGTCCGACGACGACCCACGATTAGACGAAGAAGAGGAAGAAGAAGAGTCGGGCATGGAGACGTTGGCATCGAAATCGACCTTCCTCGACGCAGCGCTCATCCATGCCGGCAGCCAGTGCCTCGTGGAACTGCCACACACCATCGGAAACCCTAGCGAAGAAACTCTCTCTCTCTCTCTCTCTCTCTCTCTCGAGAAACCTTGGGCGAGAGAGGGGAAAGGGATCGCGCTGCTAAAAATAGAGAAAGGAATAAAGAGAGAGAGAGAGAGAGTAGAATCTTTTGACTAAACCTAAACCAGAAAAAATAGGGAAGTTTTAGAGGAAGGAGAAGGCAACGTGTGGAGGCTCGGCCAGCCTGAGGACGCCCCACGCAGAACTCCTTTCCTTTGTTTTCGGTGAGGAGAGAGAAGTGCGTTGTGTGTTTTCTTTCTTCTCGTTCTAGTCTTCTTGAAAGGTTGAATTTTGCCTTTTGCCCTCTTTCTTCTTGTTTATTAAATTAAATAAATAACAATATTATTATTATTATTATTATTATTATTATTGAGGTTCAAAGGAGTTGAAAATGTTGAAGGAAGCGGGGCGCCGAAGAAACGGACGTGAGAGAGGGGGACCGTGGAATTTTGATTCAGTTTGGTGCGAATCTTATAATTGTCTTGTGATGAATACGGCAGGACCGTGACCTCACCAGTGATGTAGAAGGCTAAATGAAAAGAGTAGCACGAGATTTTCCTTCTCTTCTTTTCTTTCTTCTTTTTTTTTTTTTTTTTTTTTTTTTTTTTAACAAGTCGTGGAAAAGAAAATCTATAGCAGAATGAAGCTCCAAAATTGCTGGATGTTAATCTATTGTATTTCTTTTTCTGTCTCAGGGGAAGTAAAGGGTTAACTTAAGGGGAAGTTAAAAAGACTCATAAGTAATTATATTTTTTTTCATTTTTCTTCTGTCGTTGTTATAACATCGAGAGTTAAATCTCCATCAAAATTTATCATCGACAATGAGGACCGCGAAAACATTATTTCGAGAGCTCTTTTGAACCATTTAAAATAGTCTATTGAGCCATATCCAAACTCTTATAACAACTGCTGCATCAGCAAGAAATCATTAACAAAAGTATGTCTTATTCCTATTTTAATTGAAAATTTTTATCAAGTTTCTATTGCTTGTGAATGACGTGAATAGGAATGAATGTCATGTTTTGTTGAAGAAGTCATGGCAACACAAAGTAAATACAAAGCACAAGGGTAGGCAGAATATTGGAAGGGTAAGAAGATTGCAATTAAACACATTAGAGAGCAAACTAAAGTTTTCTAAATTGGAGGACCTATCTTTCTTAACAATGTGCAACCATGGTGAGTTTATCAATAAAACGCAAGGAGACCAAACAGAGATATGACATAGTATTAAAAGAAGTAACTAGACTAGTTGATGTTCCAACAAAATTCAAACCTTTATCAGAGGTGTTTAAGAATATTAGTGCTGAAGATATGACCAATGGTTTTACCACCTTTTCATCTTCCACTAAGTTACTGTTCTAAAAAAACCTTCATTGCTATTGTTGTCTAAGATTTAAAAAAATAAAAATCAGATTGCGGAAGAAGAAAAACCAATATTTTTCCCTCTCACGAAACTTTGTTGTCATTGCAATCTAAGATGGATAAAGAGGTTCAAATCATGGGGGTAGAAAATTCAATGTCTTCACAGTCCGACAGAGATTATGCAATCGTTCTTTGCGATTCCTACCCCTCGTCCATCAATTATGTTCTCAAAACTTCATAATTGTCAATCTTGATTTCAGCACCTTCGCCACCATTTTCGTCATTTGGTAACGTATCTACACCTCCTAGATTGTCTTCCGAAACTTATGACCCTTTTCAAAGTTTCGTTAAATGTGTCAAATTTGAAAGTAAATAAAGTTAAGATAAGTACGGAATTCTGAATGAGGGTTTTATAGTGAAGCCAGTTTATAGTTGAAGACAACATGGATGTATTATTCATGTTACGAAATCAGGATTTATTACAAGAGTCGACATCTACATTTTTCTTTTAACCTATTCAAAGTTGCACTTGAGGTCGAGTTTTTTTATTCAAGCATTAGAGAATAATGTAGGAAGATTCAGTCTATTCGATAAGTTTAGAATTTTGAACATCGTATTTGTCTATTCCAAGATTAAAAGAGCTAAAAGGTCATTCCATCGCATTCTGAAACACTAAAATGGGAGCTGTATGCGAAAGTTACGATGTTTTTAAATTACAAGAGAAGTTTTGCAAATCCTATAAGGGGTGAATTGAAAATTCTGGGCTAGTTTCATAAAATCTTAAATTGTGCCGATTAGGAGTGAATTTTTTTATTAGTTTTCTTTTTCTATTAGGACTTTAGGTCTCTAATTATTTTATTTTTCAGTTTCTTATTTTACTTTTATTTTTTTATTTTTATTATAAGAGTTTGAGTCAAATTAGGAGTCTTATTTCTAAGAGTATTTTAGAAGAGCTTGAATTGTATGTGGAATTTATATATGGAGAGTCTATATAATGGCTTTTGGAAACTCTTTGTAGGTATCTTGAAGTTTGAGAAATTTTTTCTTTCCTTTCCATTAGATTCCAAAGTTCTTCCTAAAATTTCGCCTAAGATTCGTCAGCGTTAGAACGAGATCTAGCGGCACTTTTACTTTCAATCTGCGTTAGTCCTTACCTATAAGGTATAATCAAGATACGACTTAATTGATCCATTGACTAAGTGTCTTGCTATTTGGTATATAATAATCATGTTCAGAAAAAATGATTTTAAATTCTTACTAAGATATATTGTATGATAACTTATTTTTAACAATAATAATAATTCCATGGAATAAATAATTGGTATCATATATGATTGTTGACTAATCATTGTTATTGTAATTTTGTGAGCGCTCATAGGTACCTGAGGTTCAGCTTTCCTATTACGTGCACACTTGTGGTTATATATGGGATGGTCTTAACAGAGAGTGAGGGTTGAATCTCAAATTGTTTAGGCTTATGCATTATTTAGGGCATAGTTCCTTTGTGGCTAATACTCAAGCTGGGACAGAGCTTTACCCGAGTTCCTAGGTTCTGAGTATATAATAAATGGTAGACCATTTGAATACAGATTTGTTAATTTCTCTGTTGTCACGACAGCTATGATACCAATTGCTGAGACTAACAATCGGGTTACGGCACCAACTGTTGTGCACGCTTGAGACTGTGATCGACATTGTGAAACGTGACAATATGTAATACTTGTAAAAGAAAACTATTGTAGAGCAAACTAACAATACCAAGACAAAAAAATAGGAAAAAACACGAAGATTTAACGTGATTCAACCCAAACTTGATCTACATCCATGGAAAGAGAACTTGAGAGTGTTATTATTAAAGTTGGTATAAGAGATTTAACCTTTTCCTTGAATCCCATAAGAATATTTGTCTTTTCCCTAAATCCCACAAGATTATAAGAGTATACATTTTCTTTATGCATCATCACCTTCCTCTCTCTTTCTTGGCTTCCTCTTCACCTTTCGTGTTATAATGTATTAGGTTATAATCTTTATTATAGAGTTTTATAATACAAACTCTATTCAAGGTATGAGATGATTTTGGCTGTTGGATACTTGAAGAACTTGATCAATCCTTATAAGAGTTGATTTTCTTAATCTAAAAGAATTATAGACCCTTCAAACTTTAGAAATAAATCTTTATTAAATAGGAACTGATTTCTATTTGTACTTCACCAAAAAGGAACCTGAACACGCCCGAAAAGAAATTTGGAACCTGCTTTTAGGCTTCTCGCTGTCAACAACACCCTGTCGACAGGCCCAAAGGCTTGACAAAAATCTGAGACCGACTCTTTCTCTATATCTTGTTGTCGACAAACTGGGCCTGTCAAAAATCTGAGACCGACTCTTCTCTGTCTCTTGTTATCGACAGACCTCGTTGATAACCCACTGGATGCGGTCGATAGGCCTGTTGACCACCACCTATTTTCTGGATATACTTCTTTCAAGTTTCTCCTTCTTCTCCATGTCAATTGGATCTTCTTGGTCATCATCTCTTACTTGAAAACAAGACAAATTTTCAACAATTTTCATCTTGACTTGCTTTTCAAATCTTTAGCAAAACGCGTTAGAAATTTAGAAATTGTACATTAATTTTTTTCTTGATTGCAACCATAACGTGAAGCCTTTAACTCTTGCCCCCTCTCTGGAGCCTTTGGTTGATTTACCGCCAGCCTTGGACCATCTCGGGCCTCCCCCGAATGCAGCTTTTCTCTTTTCTATCACACCTTGACCCGCTTCATGTCCCATCACAGTCTTCTTTGAATCTCTACCTCATGATGAGCTCTCTTTCAAGTTTGTCATTAAAACTCTACTTGAACTGAGTTTCCTTCTTTCAGCTTGTATATCTCTCAACACTTCTATCCTTTCAGGATACATTATTTTCTTGGCTAATTGTGATGACGCTTGATTGAAATTGGATCCGATGTCTTCTTCGTCGAGCACTCCTATGGATATTAGATTGTACCATGCCTCTAGAACATACTGGACCGCCTTCAGAGTATGCATCGTCCCTTCTTTTCCTGTAATATTGACTATCCCAGTGTTGATGACCTCGCAAACTAAGCCATCCACTATTTTGACAGTTCATTCCTTTGCAACCAAGAAGTTAAACAACTCCTTCTTCAGCTCCTTCTGGGAACATACATAAATTATACTATCAGAATCAAATATCTAGTTTTTACCTTTAGAAGTGTTGTTTTCAACGTAGGAAGACATTAATACTTGATGTCAACACCACTCATTACTATGTCTGCCTCTACAACTTGCCCCTTCTTATCAATCACTCTTGTTGATGCTTTCAGAACTTTTTTCAGTGATCTTCCCTGTGATATAAGTGACACACCTTTGACGAACCCAGACGTTTCTTTCTTTCTCTTCCTTTTTTTCTATGACCACCAGACCTGATCCTTCCAGTTCAACTTGATTTGGCCTTTTCTTGATCTCATTAGATAAGAGACTTGATATGATCTCCTCCAAAATGAGATTTTCCTTACCATAAAGCATGGTGATTACATGTATATGCATAACTATAAAAGCAAACTGAGAAGTATTAACGGCTGTCCTCCTCGTCGATCTTGACATCAATAACTAGTAACTCACTGATGACCTTATTAAAGAAGTTCAGATACTCCAATACCGTTGTTCCTTCCTTCATGCGTATCCCATATAGTTATTTTTAGAGATTCAGTTTGTTGGAGAGGCTCTTTGTCATATACAATATTTTTAATCTTGATCACAAACCCATAGTCGTTTATCATCCATCATGTTGTACATGAGCTCGTCTGCGAGGCATAATTAGATCATACTTACCGTTTTCAGATCCATGTCATCTCAATTCTCATCTAACATGCCTGCAGATTTTGCTAACTTTTCCTGTAAAGTTTTGTGAATATCTTGTTATACTAACAACACATTCACCCTCTTTTGATATAAACTAAACTTTTCTTTGTCATTGAATTTCTCAACCTCGAACTTACTTGCAGAAATTTCAATTTTCGACACATCACCTTATCATCAACCTTTAGCTCTGATACCAACTGTTGTGACACGACAACTATGATACCAATTATTGTGACCAACAATTGGGTTACGAAACTAATTATTGTGCACTCCCAAGACCATGATCGACGTTGCAGAACGTGACAATAGGTAATACTTGTAAAAGAAAACTATTGTAAAGCAAACTAGCAATACTAATATAAAGAGTAAAAAAAAACATGAGGATTTAATGTGGTTCGGTTCAAACTTGCATAAGTCCACGGGGAGAAAACTTGAAAGAGTTTTATTAATAAAATTAGTACAAGAGATCTAACCTTCTCCTTGAATCCACAAGAGTATTCATCTTCCCCTTGAATCTCACAAGATTACAAAAAATATACTTTCTCTCTATGTACCATCACCTCTCTCTTTTTCTTAATTTGGTGTACCAAGCGTCTTTATTATATTATATAAAAGTTGATTTATATTGTACATTTTTCTTTATATTGAGACTGAATCAACTCATCTAGCTTTTTTTTTTTTTTTTGATGCTTTTGAAATCCAGATTCAAACAAGTCATGCAAACAAAAAAATTAACACCCTCGGATGTTTGACAGGAGCTAACAAATATATTAAAAATTAAAATCTTAAAAAAAATAGAACCTTACAGAATAATAAAAGCTCAGATCCTTAGCCCGACACAATAAGTGGAAGCCCGCTGTAATCACAACCTGTAAGATAGAGACATAAGAAATCAACAACTATTCTTTTAGAAATCGACAATTAAAATTTAAAGATGTTAAACAGCTTAATTTGTTTGTATGCTTAACTTTCAAATGTTCAAAGAGCAACAATAAAATAGATTCGGAATGAGTTATTGAAAAAACAACCAAGCAATTCAGAAACTTTCAGAACTGAGGATTATTAAAAAAAAAAAAAAAAAAAAAAGATGAGGATCACCTTGAGGACTGAGATTTGCAGAACGCCAAGAGTTATGACTTGCAGACAAGATCATCTTGAGTAATCTGATTCAAAGGAAAATAAAGAGTTTAAGAAAAATTGGGGGGCATGAAGATATGTAGAATGAAATTAACAGGTTTTAGATCAAAAGAGAAGATGAAATGCTCTCCCATGGTTCTGATGGGGCCCATAAATGCTTTAAAACGAAAAAGGAATAAATACACAACCCGTTGGGAATTGAACTCGGGAATCCGGGATCTTTAGTCCCAAGTTTAAGTGCCCAAATCATTGTGCCACATTGGCATGCAATTAAAGGAGCGACGAGGTTAGTTTTATACACTATTTCCCTTCTAGATATATGATATCATATAGGTAAATTGAGGTCTATCCACTAGGTGAGGCATTAGGCGGTTGTCTCACCTGCTTAGTGGTAGGGTCGGCCCTGTTTACAATTCATAAGTGGGTGAAAGAGAAAAATAGATGTAGACATTAAAAGAGGTGGGTGTGAGTATAATTTTCCAATAATAATTCCGTTATATCGCTTTGATCACTAGCAAACGGTGTTTGGATGAGGGAAAAAAAAATCAACCAGCACACAAACACATGTACAGTCCTATAAAGAAAAGTAAGCATAATAAAAACCTTATATTCAGCTAGATCCATGGGCGCCAGTAGTGATTGTTGAATGCATTATAACTGTGGCGTAAAATTGTAATTTTGAAGAGCTTATGCGAAAATCGCCCAAATATTGAGGCTTGTTGCATTAGAGTTTATAATAGAGAGAAAATTCCCCTGCTCAAAACGCTATCAATATAATATTTTGTTGTCTCCCGCGGATGTTGTCTCCTGCGGATGGTTCAACCGGTTCGTCTGGGTCGGTTAGAGTACAAATTCCTCACGAGTCACCAGTTCGAATTCCACAATGCGAATATTTATTCTCTTCCTGATGTGACACCGGTCAGATCCCAGGTTTGCTCCCCGGAAGTCGCCGGTTAATCCCAATGTTGAGTTAATTAGGAAAAAAATAAAAATATGTAAGATGTTGTTGTACCAATTGATCCTATGTGTGGAAGGCACCAAATCGTAATGATAAACTAAGCAAAATTTTCTTCAAGTTAATTTCTAGATGCAGAGGCCTATTTGAATGCTCTATGCTCATCGAGCACCATAAGTCCAACATATATTTGTTCCTCTTTGTTCACTCACAAAATGATGCCATAACTATGGGCAGGTATAGTTAAATGAAAATTCGAAGCCTCATAGTAATTATAAACGATAAAGCAAGTTCATGATAATTTATCTCAAACGGAATAAGTTCACGTTACTTTAGATTTTGGGCACTTGTTATGCACGTGCAATAAAAATTTGATGTATAATAAAAGTTATAAGAGTCTTTTTATGCCTTTATTTTTTATAGGCTTTTGGCCAGATTTTAGATAATTCTAATCTTGAATGAGAAAAACAAAACAAAAGAAACCTTCATCTTCTTTTTTTTTGAGACAAGTAATCATGTTCTTTTTTTTTAATAAATGTTGCTTTTTTTAGTTCAAAATTCTTTTTTAAATACAGGCTTCTAATAAATGTTATCCTTTTTATTATTATTTCACCTTCTTTTGAGATAGGAATGTAAATATGATGATTATATGTTTTGGGATATTATTAGTTTTTTCTAACACATGAAGGGGGAGAGAGGGCACTGACAAAGAAATTTTTGAATATATGAATTATGAAGAAAGAGAGAGAAAGATAAGCATCATGATTTTTTTATTTAATAAATATTATTGTTTATTTCAAAACTTCTTTTCGAAACAGCGATACAGTTGTATAGCTAGATTTCAAGATATATTACAGATTTAGAAATGAATAGATAGACTTTGCTTGAATGTGACATGAACATGAGACGCTATCAAATTAGAATTCTGACTAAAAAAAAAAAAGTTGGGAATATAATAGTAAAGATAATTTAGGCTTTACTTTTTATCCATAAAAAACACACTCAAGAATTTAAGATCCTCAATCACGTCTATAATTCAACATTGTGTATACATCAAGCACACAAAGTGACCAAATATATACATATTATCCCTCTTTTTCACTCATACATAATAATACATTGTTCTTCTTTTTATTCAGCTACACATAAATCCCCCACCCACAATTATACTTTCTTCTTATCTCTCAAAGACAAGAATCCAAGTGACATCACATATAATATTGTCACTCTTTTATTCTCTTTTACATAACTATGGGCATAAAATATATAAGCTAGACATTGATGAGAGAGAAAAGCTTTGTCTTCTCTCTGCATAATTAATCATTATTTCTCCCATGAAGAGCTTGCTCTCGTTCTTTCCCATCCTCCCCTGATATCTCCTCCAGCGACCGCCCTTTCGTCTCCGTCACAAGAAACGTGCAAAAGAACCCCAACATGTTTGTAAACGCGAGCACGAGCAGCGCCCCTCTGATCTGCTTCGTCTTCCCATCCAGCGTGTAGCTCTGCACCACGAACGCCCCGATGATCGCCCCGGCCTTCCCCGCCGCCGCGCTCAGCGCGTGGCACGTCGACCTCACCCTCGTCGGGAACAGCTCCGCCGGCAACACGAAGGTGGTGCTGTTCGGCCCGAAATTGGCGAAGAAGAAGGTCAGCCCGTACAACAGCACGAACAGCGTGTGATTCTCGTTCTTCAGGTACTCGTACTTCACTCCGAGGATCAGCATGAAGACCGACATCATGAAGAATCCGATGAGTTGGATCAGGTATCGCCCCATCCGTTCGATTAGCAGCACCGTGAACCAGTACCCGGGGAAAGTGCCGAACAGCGCAATCACAAACATGGCTCTCGACGTCTCGAACATCTCCCTCAGCGCGTTGATCTTGCCCGGCGCGCTGGTGAGATTGATCGCTGGGAATATGTCCTTTTGAGTCAGGTTCTGGCTGTAGAAAGCGATGTCGAGGAGGAACCACGTGCTCATCGTGCCGATGAGGTGGAGGCCGTGGCGGTGGAAGAACTCGCCGGAGAGCAGAGGGTACTTGTTGGCGTTCTTGAAGTCCTCCACCTTCTCGTTCTCGGCCTGAATCTCGATCTCCAGCACCTTCCCCATGTCGGCCGCCGCCTGCTTCGCGTTGCCGGCGATTAGGGCCGTGTACCGCCCGGTCTCCGGCATCTTCATCCGCCAGTAGTAAGTCACGATCGCCGGCAACGCGCCGAGCATGAGCACGATCCTCCATAAAAAGTCAGCCTGTTTCTGGGTCGACTCGACCGGGTTCTCGGTAAACCCCGGAGCTGGAAACAACTTGAGGAAGATGAGGGAGAGGAACATGGAGACGAGGCCGGCGAAGATGATCCCTACGCCTTGCATGGCGAAAACGGCGGCGATGAAAGCTCCACGTGTCTTCTTGTTGGCGTACTCGGACATGATCGTGGCGGAGAGTGGGTAGTCGCCGCCGATGCCAAAGCCGAGCCAGAAGCGGAAGAAGCAGAGGGTGGTCATGACGGAGGTGGCGGTGGAGCCGAAGGAGAGGCCGGAGCCGATGGCACAGATGACCATGAGGATGAGGGTGACGCCGTAGATGCGCTTGCGGCCGAGCTTGTCGCCGAGCCAGCCGAAGAAGAGCTGGCCAGTGAGGGTGCCGATGAGGGCGACGCCGACGACGGCATTGTTGGTTCTGGTGGGGAGCTTGCCGGGCTTGTCGGAGCCATCGTAGTAGTAGAGGCGGCCGAGGAGTTTGGAGATGGTGCTGATGCAGAAGAGGTCGTAGGCGTCGGTGAAGAAACCCATGCGGCAATCACGATGGCCGTGATGTGGTACCACTGGGTGCGGGCTGTGTCGAGGGCCGTGAGCACGGCCAGGCCACCGCCGCCGGAGTTGGAGGAGGACATGACTGGTGTTGCTGTTGATGATGATAGATCAATAGCTTGAGGAGGATGTGTGATGAAGAGTGAAGAAGAAATGGTGGCAGCTAGGGTTTTTTATAGTAGTGTTGTGATATAAATTATGAGGAGGGGGCGTTCATAACGAAGGGGGTCAGTCTCAACCGAGGAGGGGATGGGTACGCGGGGGCATATTCTCAACGTTCTGCTAAGATTGTGCGAACTATTTTGTTTTTGCTGGATCATTGGGATACTTGGATCTTTTCAGTTTATGTCGCGTTGCATTCCTTTGTCTGTATTTCGATTTGAATGTGATTAATCCAAGAAAACAGTCGACTTTTTAGTTTTGAGAAATTTATTTCTGGTCTACTGAGAGAAGATCCCCTCTTACAAATTCCTTTAGTTTTTTTTTCTTTCTTTCTTCAAAATCCACTAAATACCATTCTCTGTTCAATTTCCTTCCTGTCTCTTTAGTTCAGAGTCACAACCCTCGCTGCAGCTATGGTAAACTGGAACATGTAAGGTAAATAAAATGCACATAATAAGCAGAAAAAAATGAAAACTCAGAAACTGTCAATCTATATCACGGAATTTGTTCATTTGTAGCTGTGTTATATGATTTTCTTTAAATGAAGCTTTGAGTAATTTTAGATTTATGGGATTTAAGATTTAATAGAATTTAATGCTGGTATTACTAGTCTTAGAGACTTTAATATACTTATTTTATGAGAAAATGTCTACTTTATCTTAAATAATATTTAATTACCAAAATAAAAATAAGAAAATTTCTATTTAGTTTTTCGTTTTCTTGCAAACACATCAACTATTGTTTTTATTTCTCTTGGGCTGTTGCTTTTTCTTATAAATCTAATTTTAAATTCTTTTATCGCAACATTGTTCCAATAAATGTTTGCATTAATTTGAGAATAATAAATATATTGAACTAAAATGTGGATGTTTTTATATGAAATTTAGAAATACTAAATAAAAATTTGACAGATTTATACAAAAACTGAAACCAGTTTTTATATGAAATGTCGACTTTTTATAGTCAGTTTTTTACTTAGACTTAAATTTGTCTACCTATAGGTCAACTTATCCATATTATTGACGATTTGTCTACCTCTAAATCAACTTGCCACTTGTTACTGAAATTGTCTACCAAAATTTAGTTGTCCAGTTGTATTTTAATTGTCCACATTATGTTTAGTTTGTCCACCCATTCACACCTGGGACTCATTCGGCAGGACGCTAGGTGCAATATAGAGCGCTGACATGTGGGGAAAATAATAGAAGAGGGGACACTCGGAGCGCACAAATGTACTCACCGATACAATAAATAACACAAAAAAAAAATGAACACAAGGTATTTGCGTTGCCCACCAGCCAATTTCATTATAATATATTAGATTGCAACACAAAGCAAAAAGGTACCCAATTATTTAACCTGAATCAACAATATGTAGCTTCGACACCATACAAATCCAAAAGGCTGCGTACAGTAACACAGAGGGGTTCGGGTTAGCTCCTTCGCACGAAGGACCAAGATGGTCCTTCGCGCGACGTGATCCGTTCGATCATGAGAGCATCGTGATTCGTGCGGAAGTTAAAGAGAGCCTGAGCCTCCTCCGTTTCTTTCTCCCTTGATGAATTCACACAAAACAGAAAGCTTCTCTCTTCTTCTCTCTCCCCCCTCCAGCTATAGCTCGTTCTCTGCCCTTCACCTCTTCACTCACCACAACCTCGACTCCGCCCTTCGGCCCTCCGGATATTATCCTGCTCCTCTTCTCCCACCGCGTCATCCTCCAGTCTCACGCCGCCCACCGCCTCTTCCCCCTCGCTATGGGCCCACTTCTCCGACCTCCACCACAACTCCACCGCCGCCTCCATCGCCCCCGATTCTTCCACATCATCTTCTTCGCCTCCTCCAAGATCGACCCCGCCGACGCCATCCAATCATCCGACAAGATGTCTGATCTCTCCCCCATGATCTCCCCCTCCTCTGCGCGCTCTGACGCTACGGCCACGTGAGCGATGCCCAGGAGTTCTTCCACGCCGTCAAGCCTGATTTTATGGTGACCAAGAAGACCTACATGGCGACTCGAAGAATGTAGTACAACTGTTCGACGAAAGAGAGATCGCCCTGACACTGTTGGTTGCCCTGTGCAAGGGAGGGGAGCTCGATGAGGCAAGCAGAAGCCTGAAGGAGACGAGGATGGCTCACGGGCTCGAGCTGGACGCGGTGACTTACTCGGTGTTTAAACGCGCATCCTGCGAGACGGAGGACTCACATTCTGCCTTAAGGATCATTGAGAACACAAAGAGGGAAGTGTTTAATACCAACTATGTTTACATACAGTTGTAGGATCAGGCTAGGCTATTGCGTTAGAAAGAGGAGAAGACATAGGAAGCATATGAGTTACTCGACAAAATGATTGATACAGGAGTGAAGCGTGATGTTTGGAGTTACTCATAGATCAGAAACAAGTTTCATTTTTTTTTCCTATAGATCATAATGTGTGTGACTCATTGATCAGAAACATGTTTCAATTTTTTTTACAAATAATTTGTTTGTTTCCCTCAAATGGAGACAATTTTTTTAGTTATAAACTGTACTCTGCTTTTGAATTGCATAAATCAAATGCCTATAAGAGACAAGTATTCATGTTAGCAAGATCTACTCTTTGGAACAATAGCAGACAAGCATTCATGTTTAGCAAGATCTTCACTAGTAATATTATCAAGCCCATGGCACAATTGGCAAACTGGGCATCAATAACTTACTTATAGGTATTTGCAACGAAAACGAATCAGGCAAAAAACCAGAAGTAGAGAGCAATGAACTGGTCTCCGAGTTTGTTGAATTTGTTGCTAAATGCATGATCCTCGCATAATACTTGAAATTCAAATCACAATTGAGTTTATAGTACATGACAGAAGATCGCGAACAGTTTTTAAAAAACTCATAAACAAAGCAAACAACTCAAAACTAACAAGAATGTCAGCTGGCCTCATCGAGCTCCCCTCCCTTGCATAGGGCGGCCAGCAGCGTGAGGGCGATCTCTCTGACACATTTCGTCGAACAGCTTGACAGCATCCTTCAACTCGCCAGCCCCACCCTGGCATTACATGAACAATGGCTTGTGCTCTTCCCATAGCACAAGCTTACAATCATCTCTCCTTGCCTTTGAGCTAGGCTAAGAACCTAATGATAGTATACATGTAATTTCCCAAGAGAAGAAGCTCGAACTGTCAAACAATGGGAACTCTGTGTCCAACTCTGACGTCTGGAGCAGAAAATCGAGGTCCAACATAGATGAAAGGTTCGCCGATGTTTCTCCAGAGACAATCTCAGTGAAGTCGGATTCCAGCGCTAACAGACTAGGTGCTCCTCCGGAGCTACTGATTGCGTACGGAGACCTCGAGAAGTAGTTCAATTCTGAGGTGGCTGGAGAAATGAATGCATCGACCTCGGTAACGACGTGGGTGAACGAGCAGCGGTTAGTAATGGAGAACGTGGGAGACTTAAGCGGTGCTGGAGTTATGGTGGAGGTCGGAGAGGTTGGCCCAGGCGAGTGGGAAGACGCGGCGGGCGGCGTGAGACTGGAGGAGAACGCGGTGAGAGAGAGGGGAGGGGAGAAGATCCGGAGGGCCGGAGCGCGGAGTTGAGGTTGTGGTGTGTGAATCGGTGAAGGACGGAGAACAAGCTGTCGTTGGAGGAGAGAAAGAAGAAGAGAGAAGCTTTTTGTTTTGTCTGAATATACGTTGAGGGAGAAAGAAACGGGGAGCTCTACCTGTCTCTTTAGCTTCCGCACGAATCACGATGCTCTCACGATCCCACGGCTCACATCGCGCGAAGGACCATCTTGGTCCTTCGCGCCAAGGAGCTAACCCGAACCCAACACGGAGAGTAGATAGAACATGGAAATAGAAGCGTCCACAATAGGGCTTCCGGTGACCTTTTGGGATAGATTAGAGGGAGGAGGGAGAAGCAGTTGTGCGACCCAAGACATGGAGATAGAAGGGTCCTGGTGGCAATTCCGGCTTCTTTTGAGGAGATATTGAGCTATTTATAGCGAGGAGAATTTGATGGTTGCGGCATCTGATAGCTTCAAATCCTGATGGTTGGGGTCGTGACACCTGATATCTCCAAATACTGTGTATCTAAGAGTTAAAATCACCAATGAGACTCTGTTCGAACCGTCCATAGTTTCCTCAACTACGGGATCTCAGCACATATTGGGTCGTCAATGTTCAGCGTGTAACACCTGATTAATTAAATCTTAATTTATACTTTAAATTTTAGTTAATGAGATAATATCCTGTAATTAATTAGAACCGATAATTCATGTGATAATTATATCACCATTTAATTTGATGGAATTTATATGAAATGGAAAGTAAATATTTTTGTATTCTAGTTATAATAAATTTGTGATTACTAGTTATATATAAAATGTATTTAATATGATTCACATACATGGGAGAGTGTGTATATACGTAAGTGTGTGTGTGTATATATATGAATTGTTTATGTATAAGTAGAGTAATATTTTAAGCAAGGTATACTTGTATATACATACATATATTATACTAACCTATATTTAATTAGTTAAAAGGCTAGTGAATGAGGTTGGTGTGTACGATAAGTTGAGATTGGTGGCTAGGATTAACTTAAAAATTTGTGGAGTGGTGAGGTGGTGAGCGAGCATGAGGCGGAGGGATTTTATGAATATGAGGATTTGAAGTGGAGAGGTGGTATGAGAGAAAAAATTATGAACATAACATACGAGATGAAAAATGAGAGAAAATCTCTCATTTCATCCCCCCCCCCCCCCCCCCCCCCCCCCCCCCCCCCCCCCGCTGTATACCACACCCTCTCTCTTCCTCTAACTCTCTTCCCCTCTTGGTGGTTGGCAACAGAACATCGGGCGGCTGGCAGCCGGCATCGACCGCGTGAGGGGCGACAGGTAGCCATGGCCAGCAATGGCCGGGAGGGGGGGCGGGGGGGGGGGGGGGGGATTGGCTGCAATAATAACCTCTCCTTCACTCTCTTTCTTTCTCTCTTTCGAGTCTAATGAGTGGCCAGGGATGGTCGAAGGCGGCAGGACCTGGCCAGCGGTTGGGACTGGCCGGTGGCGAGGGCCAGCGGCTGAGGCCAACGGCACGTGAAGGCGAGCGGCAGGTGCTGCTGCTGTTGATGATGAAGAAACCCATATTGGTTATTTGAGTTGGGTTTCAAAATAAGCCCGAACCCTTATGGACCCAAACCTGATCAGTTTCTAAATAAATGGTAAAATTACATTCAACCCCCTAATAAGAAATTATTTACATTTTAGACCTTAAAAGATTACAAAACTGATCATTGTTTTCAGAATTGGTTTTCGGGCGATATCTCGGCCATTCAGAGTAGGATTCGCACAATTCTCAAGCGGTTGTATTTGCAGAGACGAGAACTATGCATCTGAGGTGTTGATAGCCGAATCAGATATGCATGGATCTGTCCTACTAAGAGAAGGTGAAGTTCCTCATTAAATTATTTAGTTGATATAATATATTAACTGTTAATAAATAAAATCAACTTTAATTATGAGTTAATTATATGATAAAGATAAAATAATGAAATGAATGAGAATACCAATAATTGATTATATTGATAGATATTGTTTATGAACTGAATCATGGTTAACCGATATCATGCGTAGTTGGTAATTGATAGACCAATAGTAGAAGAATTAGAATCATAAGTTGATTATATTGTTATGATTAATTAATAATTTGGTAACATTGATTATTTGATTGATTATAAGTTCTTGGTAGAACTATTAGTATGCGAGTGCAATATTATATTATATTTGGAGGAAGGGACTGGATATAAAACCGGAGGAAGGGGAAGACAGTGAATATTATATTATATTTGGAGGAAGGGACCAGATATAGAACCAAAAGAGGGGGAAGACGGTAAAATATTATATTATGGAAAAAAGGATCAGAAATAAAAACCAAAGGTGAAGAAGACGGAAAAAGATAAAAAATTATTGAATTTGAATGAATGTGTGTGATATATGTGTGTGTACAGTGTATGTGTATTAGAGGTGTTACCCGTGTATAATATGATGTACATTGAAAATTCACAATACACTAATAAGAACATAGATAATTATTAATATGACATCAGAATATGGATTCTCTGAATTGTAATGAAAACCCCGACATTGTTGCTTATACACACACTGGTATTAATTGAACAACAGTTTGAAGTAAATGGATATTGTAGTTGAGATATCTATATTCACTTATAATTTAGACAAATGGTCACGTTTTTTCTTATATCATGTACACTACACGCTGCTAATATCATGTTAAATTATAAACTTAGATTAACTTCACTCATTAAGTTGTAAGCACACCCTCCACAACTTGGAATAACTTTCATGTGGGTCCACCAAGTGGTTAATTATATTTGACTGTTTTGTTTATATGTACAAGTTGGTTCTAGGAGATATGTGTGTGTGTGTGTGTGTGTGTGTGAGTTCTAACTCTATCTGGATAAGAATTTGAGTTCACATGAAATCCACCCTGAACATATCCATCTATAATTTCAATTAACTGATAAACCTCTTATTTTATTAAAAACCTAAATCCTCCAATCATCATATGATTTATCACCAAATAATAGAATATTAAGTCTGGTAATTAATATACATAAAACCAATCATTATCCTCATATACAAAACTATACCAATCTCAAAATCGAATCAAGTCTAAGTCTCAAGTACATCACACATAGTTCTAAATTCCAAAATAGTAAACGAATAAATATGAAATGATATTTTAATGTCTAAGTATCCAATTATGAAGTCCATATACATTTTAACATCAAGATCATATCTGGCCAATCATCTAAAATATGTCTAAACCAACTCATATCGTATAATAATCCAAGTCCAATAATCTATTACATGACTGAAATATTCACTTTCCAACTTATTCAATACCCCCGATCAAAATAGTCAATCATCAGAACCGAAATCTAAATATAACACCTCGATCATTCTAAATTGTAACGCCCCGATCCCGCAGGTACGTGGACGTTATGGCGACGTACATACGCGAAGTGAAAACACGCTCACGCGTACGTTAAGCCTCAGCACAGTACATTACCTCCATGAAATAAGTACAAGAATACCTGCAGAAAGGGGTCAGCGATCATAACCGATATGAAAAATAGAGACAAATAAGATAACAGAAATAAATGCCCAAGATACCTATGAATAGGTCAGATGAGGAATCTTCTATGTCACTCCAAGGCACTCTCTGCTACTCCGAGAACTCGGATCTCCAATCTGGGCACGCAAACCCAGGGTCGTCAGAAAGCGACCTAGTGAGTGGTAAAATGAAGGAGGCAGTAATATATACATAATAATACAAGCACGATACTAATATATAATACCTGATGTGATACAAGTGATATTATATCATAATATTGTAAGCATATATGAAGCAGTGGAAATATATAAAACATGTCATCTTTTGGTACCATCACTACCTAGCCGGTTATCATCGGGTCATGACTCTAATCATATCTAGTTTATATAATAAATACTGTTATCTAGCGGTGACGTAAAAGCAGTGAACATGGTAGTGATGTAAATGAACATGCAGGTGGGTATATGCAATATGAAAATGCTACTGTGTTGTGTCTAAATAACATATAAGCAATTCAAAACAGAATATATGTAATGCAAGGTGTACATGTGCATGAGTAGTATGCCACCATAGGTATCAGGTAGTGTAGCAAAGTCTACAGGTAATATGATAGCGGATACAATAACATGAACAAGAACAGTAACAGGTAAGCAAGATCACAGTGAACATGATAGCAGACAAAATAATAGGAACAGTAACAAGTTAGTATACAAGTATCGGGCAAGTCATGTGATTGACACAATAGTAGAAATCAGTACCACCTGATATTTTAATCAATCTCTTCCAGTGTCCCATACCACTGGCAGTTCATACTGGAGCCCGCACTCCAGTCGAACCCATCCGGACATGGCCTACGGGTACCATTATCCAGACGAGAGAGTGACCAAATAACAAGTGTTCCCAACGTCACTATTGTGTATACTGTTTTATTATGTTAATTGGAAACCCATGGTCAAGGAGTTCTTATCGGGTGGATGTATCCCGTGCATACCCGGGATCACGGCCTTAAACGGACCCCTGGCTGCTGAGACCAGGGCCCTCCGCTAAGAAGGGAGCACGAATCAAGTAACGGGAGCTCATGGAGCTCGTGGTAGGTAGCACTACCGTCCCCTGCAGTGGGACTAACAATATGGATCCAGTACATCACCCGATAAGATCTAATCAACCGTCAAGTCTCCCCCATACCCGAGTTAACTTTATGATCTGATATGTCAAATATACAATGTAACAAGTACCATTACAATATGTGATACGGGTAACATGATAACTGGACCAGAGCTCTGTTGATAGCATAGAACAATATAACAGGAATCAGAAACAATATAACGGGATCAATATAACGGGAACAATATAACGGAAACGGGATCAATAGATGTGGAAGTCCACATATAGCATATCAACAGCTCTCAAGTCCAGTATCGGGAATATCCATATCAATAACAGGAAACAATCACATAACATGAATACGGTAACATGGAACAATAGTACATGTACTATGAACAGGGATCCATAGAGAAAGCATACATGCACGTGCAACAGTGATATGCAGAGAATCTATATAATAATGATCACAACATATGTGATGACGGTAGTCTGTGAAGTAGTGCATATGAGTAACTGATGTGACGCGTCATAGTATCGGTGCAACATGTATAAGTAATACCTATGGGCAGTGTCTAATATCATGTACAGTGAACTATCGTCTCAGTGTAAGGATGATAACAATAATATGACATGCGGTACTTATCCTTGTACTAGTGGAACATAAATGTATGGCTATAATCCATGTAACAGTACATGTAATAATGGTAGTCTGTGTATCATATAATATCATGTCCTGTGAATTATAGTAACAGTATCTAGCATGCATGTCTAGTGACAGTGTTGTGTCATCGCGTATCTGTGGAACCGTATGCAGGTAACGTTACTGTGATACGATACATGACATGATAGTGTCCAAACATATGGTGACATAGAGGGCCGGGTGTCAGTGGTCCATGAACATGACCTAATAGGTATCCAGTGTTACCCTCTACGTCTATTAGGTATCCGACATATTTAAGTACAGTGTTTATTACAATGTTTTAATATGGTGTACCAATTAGGATTTACCGGTAATTAATACAGCAACCAAGTTCAATTAATAGACTAGAAAAATAATTTATAAAATAAAAACACTCACAAACTAGCTACAGGACTGTAGCTCTCGTTCCCACGATCGCAACGGATCCAGAATCGCCCGAATCGGAGTCCGGATGCTCCAGTTATCGCCCGAACACTAAATCATAACAAATAGGGTTAAATATGTAAATAAAAATAATAAATGCAAATACTAAAAAGTAGCCGGGGGTTTTATGCAAAATTACCTGTAACGGGTTCGGATGCGGGTTTGGTACTTAATGGGTCGGGTTCAGATCCACAACTCATACCCGTTAACTTAAGTCAAATGGGTACGGGTTATCGGGTTTACCCAAGTGGGTTTGGGTTTAACCCTTAACTCAAAAAAAATGGGTTAATGGGTTTGGGTTCCAACCCAAACCCATTAAAGAGATAAAGAGGAGCAACAGCAGCAGCTATTGCTGCTGCTGTGATCTTGGGTGGCCGGCCGGCCAGCGCCGGCGTCCCGGCCGCCGGCGGCGGTGGGTCGGACAGAGTGAGGGTGAAAAGAGAGAGAGAAAGAAAGAGAAAAAGAGAGAGAGAGAGAGACTGCTGCAAAATAGGGAAGAAAAATAAAAGAAAAAGGAGAAGAAGAAGAAGAAGAAGAAGAAGAAGAGGGGAGAGGTGGCCGCGGTGGCGCCGGCCGGGGGCGCGCGCCACCGGCGGCGGCTGGTGCGCGGCAGCACCCCAGACGGCGGCGCCTCCGGCGCTTGGCCGGGGTCGCCGGAGGTGGAACCGGCGGTGGGTGGAGATCGGCCATGGAGAGAAAACATATGGGTGAGAGAGAGAGAGAGAGAGAGAGAGTATTGGGAGGGAAGTGGAGAGAGAAAATGTGAGATAGAGAGAGAGGGATTAGTCTCTCTAATTAGAGAGAGGGTGAGAGAAATAGAGAGAGGGAGAAGGGAAAGGCAGTGGGAGGAAGGCGCTGGAAACCGCCAGAGAAGAGAAGAAGAGAAAGGAAAAGAAAAAGATTAAAAATAATATTTTAATATTATAATATTGGCCCGATATTCGACAAGCTCCGAACGGTGCTCAAAAATTACAGAAAATAGAAAATATTATCCTGAGACTTAAAATGAAGACGGTTTGCAGAAACTCAATCCGGTTTGCAAATTAAAAATCGGAAGCTGTCGCCGATACCGGGCGACACCGGTTTTGCCGGATTTTCGATAAATTCAGAAAAATTCCCAAAAATACCCAACCGTAGCTCATGTGATTCTAAGACATCCAGTGAAAGCGAATTCTCAAAAGCCAACTCCGTTCGTGAAATAAAAATCATAAAGTCGGTTATCGGTATTGGTCGACACCGACTACGGAGATTTTCCAAAATATTCCAGAAAAATTCCAGAAAATCCTGAAAAATCTAGAATATTAGAAAATAATTTTTAAAACTGAAATCAACTCAATCGGACTACTACGGAGGTCAAATTAATTTTTTTACGTCGTATCGCATACGGATACTGTGATACGTACACCGGGGATCAGAGGGTTACATTTCTCTCCACCTTACAAAAATTGCGTCCTCGCAATTTCTATTCAGATGTGAGAACAAGATTTCCAACCCCAAATCCTAAAGGTGAAGGTGACGGGTCCACGACACTTCCGCTGCGCACTCTGATCTTTATAAGGAACTCAGGACAGCGAAATATGGTAGTGAACGAATCCTAACGGATGGAAACAAGACGATGCAAAGAAGATGAGAAGGAAATCGGATGTTTGGTTGACAACTGGAAGGAAGGAATACAAACGAGTCACGGAATGAATTGTCAAGGTCATGGTATTCTTGTACTCATTGCTGGAATCTGAATCTCATTGTACTATTGGCAAGAGCCCGAGTATTGACCCAGGTGGTTACCCACACCAGGTGTGAACCTAGGCTCTGATACCACTTTGTAACGCCCCGATCCCGCAGGTACGGGGACGTTATGGCGACGTACATACGCGAGGTGGAAACACGCTCACGCGTACGTTAAGCCTCAGTACAGTACATTACCTCCATGAAATAAGTACAAGAATACCTGCAGAAAGGGGTCAGCGATCATAACCGATATGAAAAATAGAGACAAATAAGATAACAGAAAAAAATGCCCAAGATACCTATGAATAGGTCAGATGAGGAATCTTCTATGTTACTCCAAGGCACTCTCTGCTACTTCGAGAACTCGGATCTCCAATCTGGGCACGCAAACCCAGGGTCGTCAGAAAGCGACCTAGTGAGTGGTAAAATGAAGGAGGCAGTAAATATACATAATAATACAAGCACGATAATAATATATAATACCTGATGTGGTACAAGTGATATTATATCATAATATTGTAAGCATATATGAAGCAGTGAAAATATATAAATATGTCATCTTTTGGTACCATCACTACCTAGCCGGTTATCATCGGGTCATGACTCTAATCATATCTAGTTTATATAATAAATACTGTTATCTAGCGGTGACGTAAAGCAGTGAACATGGTAGTGATGTAAATGAACATGCAGGTGGGCATATGCAATATGAACATGCTACTGTGTTGTGTCTAAATAACATATAAGCAATTCAAAACAGAATATATGTAATGCAAGGTGTACATGTGCATGAGTAGTATGCCACCATAGGTATCAGGTAGTGTAGCAAAGTCTACAGGTAACATGATAGCGGATACAATAACATGAACATGAACAGTAACAGGTAAGCAAGATCACAGTGAACATGATAGCAGACAAAATAATAGGAACAGTAACAAGTTAGTATACATGTATCGGGCAAGTCATGTGATTGACACAATAGTAGAAATCAGTACCACCTGATATTTAATCAATCTCTTCCAGTGTCCCATACCACTGGCAGTTCATACTGGAGCCCGCACTCCAGTCGAACCCATCCGGACATGGCCTACGGGTACCATTATCCAGACGAGAGAGTGACCAAATAACAAGTGTTCCCAACGTCACTATTATGTATACTGTTTTATTATGTTAATTGGAAACCCATGGTCGAGGAGTTCTTATCGGGTGGATGTATCCCGTGCATACCCGGGATCACGGCCTAAACGGACCCCTGGCTGCTGAGACCAGGGCCCTCCGCTAAGAGGGGAGCACGAATCAAGTAACGGGAGCTCATGGAGCTCGTGGTAGGTAGCACTACCGTCCCCTGCAGTGGGACTAACAATATGGATCCAGTACATCACCCGATAAGATCTAATCAACCGTCAAGTCTCCCCCATACCCGAGTTAACTTTATGATCTGATATGTCAAATATACAATGTAACAAGTACCATTACAATATGTGATACGGGTAACATGATAACTGGACCAGAGCTCTTTTGATAGCATAGAACAATATAACAGGAATCAGAAACAATATAACGGGATCAATATAACGGGAACAATATAACGGGAAACGGGATCAATAGATGTGGAAGTCCACATATAGCATATCAACAGCTCTCAAGTCCAGTATCGGGATATCCATATCAATAACAGGAAACAATCACATAACATGAATACGGTAACATGGAACAATAGTACATGTACTATGAACAGGGATCCATAGAGAAAGCATACATGCACGTGCAACAGTGATATGCAGAGAATCTATATAATAATGATCACAACATATGTGATGACGGTAGTCTGTGAAGTAGTGCATATGAGTAACTGATGTGACGCGTCATAGTATCGGGCAACATGTATAAGTAATACCTATGGGCAGTGTCTAATATCATGTACAGTGAACTATCGTCTCAGTGTAAGGATGATAACAATAATATGACATGCGGTACTTATCCTTGTACTAGTGGAACATAAATGTATGGCCATAATCCATGTAACAGTACATGTAATAATGGTAGTCTGTGTATCATATAATATCATGTCCTGTGAATTATAGTAACAGTATCTAGCATGCATGTCTAGTGACAGTGTTGTGTCATCGCGTATCTGTGGAACCGTATGCAGGTAACGATACTGTGATACGATACATGACATGATAGTGTCCAAACATATGGTGACATAGAGGGCGGGTGTCAGTGGTCCATGAACATGACCTAATAGGTATCCAGTGTTACCCTCTACGTCTATTAGGTATCCGACATATTTAAGTACAGTGTTATTACAATGTTTTAATATGGTGTACCAATTAGGATTTACCGGTAATTAATACAGCAACCAAGTTCAATTAATAGACTAGAAAAATAATTTATAAAATAAAAACACTCACAAACTAGCTACAGGACTGTAGCTCTCGTTCCCACGATCGCAACGGATCCAGAATCGCCCGAATCGGAGTCCGGATGCTCCAGTTATCGCCCGAACACTAAATCATAACAAATAGGGTTAAATATGTAAATAAAAATAATAAATGCAAATACTAAAAAGTAGCCGGGGGGTTTTATGCAAAATTACCTGTAACGGGTTTCGGATGCGGGTTTGGTACTTAATGGGTCGGGTTCAGATCCACAACTCATTCCCGTTAATTTAAGTCAAATGGGTACGGGTTATCGGGTTTACCCAAGTGGGTTTTGGGTTTAACCCTTAACTCAAAAAAAAATGGGTTAATGGGTTTGGGTTCCAACCCAAACCCATTAAAGAGATAAAGAGGAGCAACAGCAGCAGCTATTGCTGCTGCTATGATCTTGGGTGGCCGGCCGGCCAGCGCCGGCGTCCCGCTGCCGGCGACGGTGGGTCGGACAGAGTGAGGGTGAAAAAGAGAGAGAGAGAGAGAGAGAGAGAGAAAGAGAAAAAGAGAGAGAGAGAGAGAGAGACTGCTGCAAAATAGGGAAGAAAAAGAAAAGAAAAGGAGAAGAAGAAGAAGAAGAAGAAGAAGAGGGGAGAGGTGGCCGCGGTGGCGCCGGCCGGGGGCGCGCGCCACCGGCGGCGGCTGGTGCGCGGCAGCGCCCCAGACGGCGGCGCCTCCGGCGCTTGGCCGGGGTCGCCGGAGGTGGAACCGGCGATGGGTGGAGACGGCCATGGAGAGAAAACATATGGGTGAGAGAGAGAGAGAGTATTGGGAGGGAAGTGGAGAGAGAAAATGTGAGATAGAGAGGGAGGGATTAGTCTCTCTAATTAGAGAGAGGGTGAGAGAAATAGAGAGAGGGAGAAGGGAAAGGCGGTGGGAGGAAGGCGCTGGAAACCGCCAGAGAAGAGAAGAAGAGAAAGGAAAAGAAAGGAAAAGAAAAAGATTAAAAATTAATATTTTAATATTATAATATTGGCCCGATATTCGACAAGCTCCGAACGGTGCCCCAAAATTACAGATTATAGAAAATATTATCCTGAGACATAAAATGAAGACGGTTTGCAGAAACTCAATCCGGTTTGCAAATTAAAAATCCGGAAGCTGTCGCCAATACGGGCGACACCGGTTTTGCCGGATTTCGATAAATTCAGAAAATTCCCAAAAATACCCAAACGTAGCTCATGTGATTCTAAGACATCCAGTGAAAGCAAATTCTCAAAATCCAACTCCGTTCATGAAATAAAAATCGTAAAGTCGGTTATCGGCATCGGTCGACACCGATTACGGAGATTTTCCAAAATATTCCAGAAAAATTCCAGAAAATCCTGAAAATTTAAAATATTAGAAAATAATTTTTAAAACTGAAATCAACTTAATCGGACTACTACGGAGGTCAAATCAAATTTTGTACGTCGTATCGCATACGGATACTGTGATACGTACACGGGGATCAGAAGGTTACATAAATACTAGAAATCAACAGATTTAACTATCGAACAGAATAACTAACAACGACATGAAATATAAATATTCACATGGAATAATACCAATACATGAAATGATAAAACAATCACATAATTTAAATAAACAAATAAACAATACACTCGCTGGAGAAATAAATAAATAAAAGAGCAACAAACAAACACTCACATGAAATGACGCGATTTTGGATTCGAATCATCGTCTGGTCTTCATTGTACAAACCGGTACGGACCTTTAGATTATCCCATGAGTCGGTCTTCGAACCTCCAGTGTAGGGGTCCACAGCGAACACGAATATGGATCGGGTCCGTATATTTTGCAAGGATGACTCCGATCTCTTGTACAACTGAAACACACACAAACACATGTGCACCCACACATGAACACAAACATACACACAAATACACACTCATATACATACATAATACATACATGTACATACACTTACACGTACTCATGCATACATATAATACATATATACATATACATTACACACACACACACCCATATAATAATTCATGAACACCCAATCACAAATTACACAGACAATTATATTCCATGCACAGTACCCACTTGTAATAATTAAAACGTGACACTAATTAAAAAAAAACACACATAATTAAAACATAAAGAGAGAGAAGGAAAACTCACATAGAGAATGGCTCGGCAATGGGAGGCATGACCGGAGGAGTCGTGCTTCACTCTGACAGCACCGCGGGAAGGAAAACGAGGAGAGAAGGCTCCGGGGTTGTATGTTACCGTGCGCGGTGAATCATGATTTGTGCTTATCCAGCCGAGGAGGGGAAGGCACGACAATGGCTGCTGCAATTCTGTCATGGCCTGCGTGGTGAGGAGGAGGCCATGGTGCTCGGGGTGTGTCGCGGTGGGGATCTATAGTCCGGGTGTTGTCGGAGCGGTTCGGCGGACATGACGGCGGAGGCCGAGATGGAGGCCGCTTGGTGGAGAAGGTCGAGGTGGAAGGGGGATGCTTCGCGGGCTCCGACGAGGGGTGCGGTGGATGGTTTGGAGGAGGGAGATGCAAGGTGATGGAGGTGGTGACAACTGGGAAAGAAGGGATGTGTTATATTAGGTTTAGTTGGGATTGGAATTTAATTAGTTATGATTATGATATGATTAGATATGATTAATTAATTTGTTAGGATTAGATATAGAAAGGATAATGGCTCTCAGGACTTGCTTTCTGGGCTGGGCTACAAAAGAGAAATGAAAAGGAAATGAGGAAATGGAAATGGGCTTAGGGCTATAGAGGATTGGGGTTGGATAAGGAAAATAAATAATAAAAGAAATAAAAAGTAACAACAATATGAATGCTAGTAATTAGCAATAACAACAACAATAATAATAAACATTAACAATAATAATTAAGTACTACCTCTACTACTAATAACAAGTATTATTAATAATAAAGGCAAATATTAATAGCAATTGCTAATGTTAACATGAAATATTAATAATAATATATAAAAGTAATTAACATAAGGATCTCTAAGCAATATATATATTTATATAATAATAAGACATAAAATATTAAGTAATTCCATAAAATACAAATACTGTATCAACTAGTGATATTACACTTCAAGTAGTAATTAAACCAAAGTACAATTTTGCGCGATAAATAGTCACAAGTAGCTTTGATAACGGATTGCACTCAGGTTTTATCTTACAAGATTCACTTGCATGTCCATTAAAATTTACATGATTCACTTTAGGATCCAACTAATTAACAAAATAAGAATCATTGAATATTTTTTTTAGGGTCAAGTGGGGCCTTAGCCCCATATTATTATTATAATAAGAATGCAAAGTTACAAGAGAAGGGTAAGGGGGGTGTATAGGAGATGGAAAGAGGCAAAATCACAAAAATACATCAACATTTGCAGGATAATAACAAAATATGATAGCTTCCTACATTGATAGACCGGGAAGTGAGAGCGCCATAAAATCACCAAAGAAGCGATCCGCCCCCAAGCACCATTGGAGAAGAAGATTTAGCATGACAAATCCTTCAGTTCCTCTCTTGCCAAACTTCTCAAATGGTGGCGGCGACAAAACAATCTCATTGATCATCTACAGTATGCAGGATATTGGAAAGTCTCCAATCATTCCAAAGAGATGCAATAGTAGACGACCAAGAGGATAATGCAAGACGGTTGCGCTTCGGCGCTCAAGTTCTATAATGAAAGGGTGATGAAGAAAAATGTAGGTATTAGTTTTCAGATTAACCCAATAAAACATGCAGTACGAAGAGAAATGGATGCCTCTTTTGATAAGATTATTCGCCGTTAATAGATGATCATAATATGAGAGCCACATATGCACCTTGGTTTTAAACAGGACTTGTGTTGTCCAAAGCCACCGAAAACTATTGTTCTCATTATGATAACCAATAAGACTTCTATAAAAGGAGTTGACGGTGAACAAACCATTGTCCTTTAGCTTCATTCAATGACTTCACAAATTCAGATTCAAATTTCTTTTAGACAGTTTCAGAGAGCCAAATTTAAAAGTTCCAGTTGCGACTCTGAGTCCTGAGCTTGCCCAACAGTCATTACCAAAAGCCCAAGCAGGCCTTTACAACCTAAGGTTAAGTTGGGAGACTCTCAGGTGATCAGTCCTAATTGTTATATGCTAATGGGAGAGAGAAACAAATACCCAATAGAAAAGAAGGGTCGGCTTTCACGTGAGAAAGAACAGAGATAATAGCAGTGGAGGGGTTGTGAGGAGTTCTGATCGATTCAGTTCATATGTGTGA
>JAVJIF010023979.1:0-17567 GCA_038442645.1 Agave tequilana | reverse complement strand
GAGCTTCATGTGTGGCCAAGGAAAATGGAAAAGAGCCGGCTTCCATCTGTCTGCGTGTCTCCAAGTCGACAACAAAATCCTCCAAGCAATTCAAGTCAACTGTCAAGACAACCGCAGGTTTGAAAACTGGCTCCATCTCAGGTTCATATCATTTTCTTGTCTCTCTACTCGATAGCTCTTTAGCCTCTGAAAAAATCGAAGGCGATTTGGACCGCCAATCAGAGATGATTAATCATCTCCTTTTATTTTTTTCTTTGTATTTACCTATAAAAATATAATTAATGAGAAGCTTCTAAAATACGAGAGAGAGAGAGAGAGAGAGAGGAGAGAGAGAGAGAGAGAGAGAGAGAGAGTCTTCCTTGCCTCAAGACTTCCCAAAGTGCAAAGTAGATTGATTGGGCCCCCAACCCTAATGGACTTGTGCATGTGCTTTTCCAAACTTGGGCCCGCCTATGAATGGGACATGCAGGACCTTGCCACCTTCTTTGACCACACACAATTTAAGTTGGCATCACACCAAAAAGTGGGGCTACACGTGTAATGTGAGCCCTAATAATGTAGCACTAACACCCTTGCGAGCATGAATGATTTGATTATAGAGCTTCTTTGTGTTCTCATACTCATAGCACAGGCTTCCAACAGAAGTTTTACTGCAACGCTGTAGAGTTTCAATTGATCTAAACTTAAATCTGAGACTTCCAATAATTCACTTCAAAAGACTTACTTCTTCTAATAAGTTTTACTGTCAGCTTTGTTTTTCTCTTTTTTCCTTGTGTTGTTAGAAAATATATCATACAATAATAATAACAATCAGAGTGCGAAGAAAACCAACAATGAAATTTAAAACCATTTGGTCCTGAATACTAGCAAACATAATTTAAAAGCACTACCATGGAATTTGTTAACAAGATTACAGAAACAATAATTATCAATTTAGCACTGGCAAAGACAATTGTTATTAATTCTAGTTGTTTCCCACGAAACTTTGGAAATTTTCCAACAAACATTTTGTCCATTTCTTAACGAGACCCACTCCTGCACTTAAAGTTTCTTTTTGTTGTGGCTCACAAAAGCAGCAAAAAATTTCAACTCTGAAGAATTTAAGTTCTAATTGTAAACAGCTAAGACCCAATAGTTAAAAATATGAGATAAGTTTTCTCATTTCTCTTTTGAGAATCAAATGTCAAAGTTTCCTATAGTGATAGTCTCCTACAATCCAACTGTCTCCAAATCATGCAAGTCATAAAGAAGGGGAAAAAGGAAATAAACAACCCAAACATTTGATTAACAAGAGTGGAATGCAACATATGTAAATCTCATTAAAAAAAACATTATATATTGTTAATCATCTATCAAAGATTTGTTATGGTGATACAATATTAATAACATGGTCAAACTTAGAGGAAAGCATCCTTACATGTCCACCATCACATGAGAATACAAAAACATGTATCTAACTCTCCAAGTATTCATCTAGCTACTGTACAATGGATCTGGTACATAAAGTTTTGTTGGATATAATTATTATAATAAATATAATAAATAATAGAAATTTTGATAATGACTTCAATGATTTAAAAGTATTGGAATAAAAGGTAAGTAAATATATATATAACTTTTGAAAATTTGCTACAACCACTTACTTTGCGTCATAAATAAAAAAAAACTCATCTTCCTAGTTTTATTCACTACAGCCTCATCCACGTCAGTATAAATTGATTCCTCCCCACCGCAATTCTTTTATATTTTTAATTTTCTCTTTTCCCTTTCCCATCACTCCCAGCATTGTTTTCCCATCAACCCTGACCCTCAGAGTAATTCGGAATCGATTGTGTGGTGAGGTCGCCATGGGATTGGAAATGAAGGACTTGGGGCTCCATCCCAAAAAGACTGGCCTTCTAGATGGAGTTGCCCAAATCCTTATATTCTCAAGACCATCCCCATGTCTAGCCGATGTGGGACTATTTGTTCGACCCAAATCCCAACAATCCCCCCTCGAACAAAGAGTCTCCCCTGCAAGCTCAACTATCTTCACACTGGAAGATCAAATGCTCCATCGAGATCCAACTCTTCACTGCGTGAGGCTACGGCGCGCCTTATGTGAAGTACTGCAGTCGGTCACTCCTCTACACCGCGTGGTAGCCGGCATGCTCATTGCAAAGGAGCACCACTGCCAAATTTCTCGAGTGCCTAACATTAGCTTCACAGGAGCCTATTGCGCCTTTTTGCGCCAGTGGGGTGGGCACTCCCATTGCGCTTTTGCGCCATTGGGGGGATCTACATCGTCGAACATCATCCACACACACGACTAAGTTCGGGGCATGGCTCTGATACCACTTGAAGGACTTGGGGCTCCATCCCAAAAGACTAGCCTTCTAGGTGGAGTTGCCCAAATCCTTATATTGTCAAGACCATCCCCATGTCTAGCCGATGTAGGACTATTTGTTCGACCCAAATCCCAACAGGAAAGGGGCGGGGAGCCCTGTGGAGAGAGGAGATAGAGGAGTAGAAGTTAGCACAGAGATCAAAAATCAAGGAGCAAGAAACGGCGCATTGGAGCAGGCCAGATTGTGCTCCCGGTCGACCGGTGGAGGAGGCCGGTCGACCGGCGTGCACGAATGTGCACAGGAAGGAAGCGGTCGACCGCCCAGTCGACCGACTGAAAGCAGGGCTGCTCTCGGTTGGGCCCGGTCGACCGGCACGGTCGACCGCGGCATGGGTCGGTCAACCGGCGGTCGACTGACAGGCGTGTTTGGACTTTCCTTTTAGGATTCGGATTCCTTTTCTGGATGGAATCAAATCAAATCTGGGTTTCCTTAAATCCAGGGAGTCTGTGGCTATAAAAGAGAGGCTAGAGCCCTCATGTATTGCATCCCTAAAAATCCCAAAAGAATTCCAAGAATTCCCTCAAGTTTTTCTCTTGTATTAGTTGTATTGATTGTTGAATCAATAAATCTCTCTCTCCCTTGCCCCGAGGACGTAGGCACATTGCCGAACCTCATTAAATTTGTGTGTTGATTGCTTTTCTCTATTGGCTGTTGTTCCTGTTGTGTTGGTTGTTTCTCCGGTTGCATCGAGTCTCTGCTAGGTAGGCGGATTCCTCAAGAGTGCTTGTTGTGTTCCCCAACCGCTGCGCACAATAGCCCACTCCCAGGGGTCTCAGGGGGCGTAGCCCTCGGACCAATTTTTTGGGATAGACTTTTCGCATATCTCGTTTGCTCTTGCTCTTGATGAGTTTTGTTTCAGTTTGTGATCGATGTGGTATCTAGATCTCGAAAATTGGGGATCATTCGATATCGGTGAATGAGGTTTGCTGATGATGGCGATGCTGATATGAGAACTGCGATTCATGATCACAATCCTATGTAAGGACTGCGACTATAATCGCAGTTCTTTATTAGAAGACTGTGACACAGTTCTTTTATTAATTGAAAATTAGGGCATTTTGTGAAGACTGTGATCATTATCCGTCCCAATATTAGCTAAAATTTTGTGTTTTTTTTATGACTGCGATATTGTCACAGCCCTAATAAATACTAATAATAAGGGAATATCACAGTCCTAATAAATACTAATAAATAAGGCATTTTTGTTAGAATTGAGATCATGGTTGCAGTCTTATAATGAGGATTGCGACCAATGAGGACTGCGATCATGGTCGCAATTCTATAAAGATGAAAAAAAACAAGACATTTCACAATCCTCATAAAGAGGATCGCGATCATGATCACAGTACTATAAAGACTCATTAACAATGCGTTTTTTGTAAGGATTACGATCATGATTGCAGTCGTCAGAAATAAGACATTTTTATGAGGACTACGTCAGAAATAGGACATTTTTATGAGGAGTGCGATCATGGTCGCAATCCTCAGAAATGGGATACCAACAGTCCGCATTTTCGAAGCGGCACGTTTTTTCAAAACGATTATTGCGGGGCATTTGGGTCTTTCGCCGCCGAGGAGCGCTTTTGTGCTTGACATGTGGTACATCTGATTGATTTAAAAAAAAAAAAAAGGTGACTGAAGCGAATAAAATTATGAAGCTGAATTTTTTCCTAATTCGATTTGACATAAAGAGCTGTAATACCCCCCCCCCCCCCCAATTCTTTTTGCTGCTCTTTTATTTGCCGGCCATAAACTAAAAGGTTCCAAGGCTTTAGGATTGAAACACTAATAATAGCTTGCATTTCGGAAATTTTTGGGAAGGAAAAAAAAATTAAGTTGTATCCAAATGAGGAACCAAAGGTCCTTCAAAATAAAACAGAACGTATATATATCTAATTTTTCTCACAATGTATAATTGGGCATTTGAATACGCCCAGTAGAGTCATGCATCTGGGTCTCATGTTGCATCCAAGTAGCACTATCCTTGTTAAAAGATGGGTCAAATTGACAATATTGATGTTGTAATTGAGTGATTGTCTTCAATTACTATCAATTTATATTGCTATTTAGGAGAAAAAAAAAATGAACTATTTAATTTTATTTGGTTTATATAAGATCTCTGCTAATTGATAGAAATAGATATACACTGAGTATTTGATTTTTCTTTCATTTTAGAAGTTGTCATTTATTTTTATTTTTTGAGTCTATATTTAACTTCATACGCATAATACTGTTATAATTGTTTCTGTATCTAGTGTTTTCGCCTTGATTTCTCTTAAAGCCTAAATAGATTTACAGAAATAATTTGATTTTGGCCTTTTTGTAATTATTTGAGAGTTGCAATTAGAAGATTGCTTATAATTATTTGAAAGAAAGAGAAAGAGTTTAGGCATTTGTTTGCTTAGAGGTGTAAGAATGCAAGGATTATAAACTTTTAAGAGGATATGTCTTGACTCCGAGCCAATTTGATTATTTAAAAGAGTTAGCAATAGTCGAAAGCCTAACTCTTGCCGGCTCTTGTTGCCCATCATTTATTTTTGTCTAGCAGGAAGAGTTGAAACTTAAGGCTTATTTGTCTCGGTCACAGAAAATCAAAAAAGGGTAATGAGCCTCACACTGACAGATTTCACGCAAATTCAAACCGCGGGGCCCGTCAGTGTCAGATTCTCAGTGTTTTACGCTCGTTTTACAGAGAAATTATTTAGAGATAATTTTGTGAGTTCATATACGCTATTCGCAGGCCTCACTCTTCTCTGTCCCTTCATTTTGTGATTCAAATATGAATTGAAAAAACAAAAACAAAAAACAAAAGAAAACCCGCAGTTGCAGGCTTTTCTAGTCAAAGAAACACTCAACCAAACAGCCCCTAAAAACAAAACAAACGCACATCACATCTGTTTCATGTAGGAAATTCATGCATCGCTGCTCTCCTGGTGGAGAATTAACCCCATAAACCCCACTAAAATTAAAAAAAAAAGATGTCAAGCTTCTCGGTTGCTTGGGGAATAAAGTGACATAATTTCCTCTTTGGTCTGATCAAGAGGGTCCCATGCAGTCTAAGGCCAGAAATTAAAACTTTTTATAAATTTAATTGTAAGTTACATCAAAACATTTTTTATTTTATTTTTTTGGAGTTGAAGTTACATCATAACTTAGGCCTATGGATTCTCTCCTCCCTCTCATGGGACTTCTTTTGTTTTGATGTCATCTGTTGGAATATGCAAGACAAAAAGAAGAGGGTGAAATTTGAAAGAGTGACCTTTCTTCTTTTTATGTTTTGTGAGGATATTTCTTTTTGTTCCAACAAAATAAATATGAAATTGAGATAATCTAAATGTGGGCGCTGAATTTGCATCATCGCAGCACCATGTAAGGACTTTTATGGTGTCATGTGAAAACTACTAACACATTCGATTTTGAGTAAATTACAAATAACCTTCTTGTTCTGTTAGCGTTTTGCAAAAAAAAAAAAAAAAATTTATTCTACTGTAATGACTAAAATACTTCACCTGCAAATAATTGGTAGGGATTAGGAGCTCACTGGCGATCTCAACAAGCCATGAGATTGATAATCTCGATTACACAATATGAAGAGTAACAAGCACAAGAAGAAGAACATCAGATTTATGCGGTTCGGCCGCCTAACTTTCACCTGCTACACAAGGCATAAATATGATTTTCACTATGAGAAAGAGATCAAATACAAAAATACAAGAGAACAAAGTTTCTCTCTCATCTTACCCTCTCTCTCTCATCTTATTGCTTCACATCTCTCCGAAGTCACATCTTATCTAATCTATGAAAGATTATATACAATGCTACAAATAAACTCTAGCACTATCTATTATTTAATAATAGCCGACATCACTAAATAATCGCGACCCAAAAAGTCTATTTGACGCAAAGCCTATATTTGATGCAAAACCGGATATGAGACACAAGCCCAACAACAACCACACTATTATACAATCCGATGAAAAATCTTTTTCTTCTATTGTATGTATTGAAAAACGTATTTGTACTATTTAAAATTTGGTAAAAAATCGTTGGGTGATGATTTCTCGCATGGACCTGGCTTGACCCTATACTAAATCTCGCACAAACTATCAAATATCCAGGAGGTTTCTACTCATTTCAATAGAGACATGCAAAAAGTTTTCTTTAAAAACTACATAGTACAATGAGGTTTTCTACAATTTACCCTTGGATTTTCTCACGGTATCTTGCAATAACACCATATTATGTTCAATAAATATAAATCAAGTTTCACATGCCTCATTAGGACAACACTAAGCATGCTGTAATATCTAATTTTTCATGCAGAATTTTGTAAAGTGGATTGTTTGGTGTTTTGGTTTGACACTCCTTCACACTCAAAAGGAAGCAAGTTACGTCTGCTGACTCTCGGCCGCGAAGTAAGACCAAGCTCACTAGATTACCACTCTCAATAGAAAAATAGGGTTGTGCTTTTAAATGCTGACAGGTTAATTAGATTAATGTTTATGGTACAAAGATACAAGCAGAAGCACCATAGGTGTCCACTGCATGGTCTAGATATTTAGATGATAGTAAGAGAACGAAATCAAGGGTAAAACTCTTTTGAACAAATATATATATATATGAGAAAGGTTTGTGTAGTTCTGGAAGGATTTGAACCCGAATTCTTTTCACTCAAATACCAACATCTGACATTCAAATACAAGATATACTCCGTTTACTTTGATATATATTATTTCAAGTATCTATAAACAAAAATCAAGTATTTTAATTACTTTTTACCCATCCATCAAACGGTGCAAAATGAGCGGCCGAAAGTAATGAGTTGATTAGATCTTGCTGAACCTCTACAGGGCTAGGGCCTTAATTCAAAAAAAAAATGTTGTCTTTTCTGATTAAGGTTCTCTCTAGCTAACTCAGAACAATGTGAAGCTATATTTATGCATGCAGACTATGTCAAAATTTTACGTTATGTAAATATTGAACTGTTTAGATAATCAAAAAAGCTTAACCAGTCAGTTTTTTTTTTTTAAAGTAAACGGTGAACTTATAAGATTTCTCGTATTTCATTAATAAATTTTAACGAAACAACTCAACAAGTAGTACATAAATGCACACTTCCTCCTCAGCTGTGAAGCTTACCACACGTGCATGTGCCAGAGGGTAAAAACAAAAGGTAAAACATATACGATAAGTAAAAAAAACACCAACACAATCAATCCTCCCTAATACAAAATACAGTACAAGCCTGTCGCAAAAACAGATTGAAAACCTAGACAAAAATCAAAGAGTGTGATGTGTCAACGATCACATGAAGCCTGCGTCACTGTCATTACCCACCCACCCTCACCCCACCCCAACAAACCCACCCCCCCCCCCAAACCCACCCCCACCCCACCCCACCACACCACCCAAACCCCCCCCCCCCCAACCCACCCACACACACACACACACACAAATCTCCAGAGATTATTGTGTTAGAAAGAAATATCACTGGTCGAACCAGTGCATAGAGTCCAAGTCTACGAGATCGAAGCGTTTGCAAAGAGCACTGCAGGATTCAGAAGCTATTGTTGCATCAACTTTGTAGAGCATATATTGTCCTTATTTCTCTTTTTTTTCTAAAATGATCATATTAGGATATATATATATATAAGAGCTATGTTATAGTTTAGATTTAATTCCAACAATGCGTTTTGGTTTAAGTTCAATTAACACAATTGTGAGACCAAATTTGTTTTTCACTTTAGATTCAAACGATGTTGGGTGTTCAAGTTCAGGGAGGATCTAAAGTTTGTTTGATCTACGTTATATTGAAAAACTGTTTAGGACATGTTTGGAGATAGGAGAGCGAGTTAACTGAGGAGTTTTTGTATTTGAATCAAAGTGGAGATTTGTTGGATTTTCTTGAAAGATTTCTCCTCCTTCGTCAAGAACATGCTGATTGAAGATTATGTCAACATAGACACTTGTTAGGGATTCTGACTGGGAATGCCACTTCGACCACTTTGCTCATATTTGGGGTTAGGTATTCTCACAAGTGAGTTGTAATTTTGTTGTTTTCCCCCTTTTGTAAGGGCTTTTTTTTTTGCTAGTTAAGTGGAGCCCGATGTTCGTGTGGTATGAGATTTAAACCGTGGACATACTGGATGAGTGAAGTTCTTAACGAACCCAGAGGTGCCACTGGGCCACATGTGTGGTACTCTTGTAAGGCACCTTTGTCCACACATTAGATTTTTTTTGTATATTCATTATGTAGAAAGAGAGTCTCTTTGGAAAAAAAATTTTGCCGAAAAGACCCGCCTTCTAGTCTTGTCAAGACTCGCCACCAAGCAATCCTCGAAAGCATTTAAGGTCGAAAGGAAATCGAAAGGAGCTCGTCTCTTTGATTTTCCTCTTTTCAATGTCTTTTCTAAACCAAATTTTAATCCTGCGGAGCTTAAAGACTTGGATGTCGACAACATCGATTTCAATCTCCTCACGGTGGAGACTTAACCATTGTATCAGGTTATTGCTTGTTTTTGTTTTTTATTATTTACTAGCAAAAAAAAAGTATGCATCTCTGAGATATTTCTTTATGTAATTTGTTTCATTAAAGGGTTCCTATACTTTCTTTTTTTTTTTTTCAAATTAAAACAAAAAACAAGTCAAAATAAATTACAAGAAAAACAATAAACCGAACAGTCATTTGAAATCTTCTCATCTACATCTTTCGTGCTTTGAATGGTCTAAGCTAATGTAGAGCTTTCTAAATTTTCTTTTCAATCTCAAAATATGGGTTGGTCTTCTTCATCTCAATAGTATGAATAAGCAAGCAAGTTTGAACTATCTCTAACATTTATAGATAATGCTTAGAAAACATTCTCTTAACCCTTAATTGGGAGGAAATGTTGTTTGACTGATTTTAGAATTTTGAAGCTTCAAGCCTTAATCAATATCATAATGCATATAATTATGGCTAAGATGAGAAGTGTAAAACAAAGTAATATTTCTGCTACGAAAAGTGTACGAGTGTTCAAAAATCAACGATAATATCAGTTATTTTTGTCTTGTAGCTAGCTAAACTAGTAAAAAAAATAAATAAATAAAGATGGTTGAAGAGTAGCATGGAGGAAAAGGTTCACACCTAGTCCTCTTTTTCCAATATCTACACTAACCAAGAGAGGCATCCATTGAGAAACAACACACCTAGTTAATACTATATTATGAAAAAAAATACTTAAAATAACATCAAATTGTGATTGCCCCTTTCAAGGCACACACGTCACAAGATAATTTTGGATGCATTACACTTTTTTTATTACAAAGATTTGAAAAAAAGGGCTTTCCTTAGATTCATTCAATCTTTGATGAGGCTAAGCTCAAACATTCATGCTCTAGATTCATTTACTTCCATAAAATTGTCACAAGGGGCACCAACATGCATGTCACCCACAAACAGCCCACTCAGACCAAATCCAAAGTGTGAACCAAAAGAGCCTTGTGAGGCCAACCTCATGCATCCTAATCACCAAGTTCAAGGGCCATACCATATGTGTGCATTGCATGGGAAAAGCCACACTCTTCACATCCACATAAACTATGCCCTAAAGTATGTGACACATGAGAGACTCACACTGCACAAAAATCTTGTATATCAAGGGACCATCCCCTCCCCAGGGTCTTGTCTGCCTTCCCTCAACAAGTCCATGGGGAGGGGTGTAATTAGCCTCTAAATAACTACAGTACTTCTAGGGTTTGCGAGAGAGGGAGAGGGGGAAGGAGAGATTTGAGGCACACTACTCCACAAACATGCACAATTTAGCTGACCAAGGCACCCTGACACGTGTGAGGATCGCCCCGCGGGCCCTCGGCGCACGGATGCCCCTCACGTGCAAGTCACGTCCAAGGGCATTGGGGTCCGAGCCAGTCGAGGCTCTAACCTGTACCGTATAACCTTGTGCTTAGCTGTGACTATCGATGGATCGGGGATCGTTCTGGTCTTCCCGCATGCTGGCTTCGTCCCCTGGACGTAACGGGTTCGGTTAATGTGTGTAAGCCACACACACATACAATAAGAGGGTGAATCAGTGTATTGATCCTCTTATAATATGTTATGTGTGTGAGCCTCACACACATAAACCGAATCCGGACGACAACGGTAAAAATATCGAGAATGATCATCAATTCTTTTAGCATCGGTCTTTCTGATTTCTATATTGACAATTGGTACCATCACTCTCCAAAACTGATAATCCACTCTCTTCGCTTTGTAACGGGAGCAGTCATCACTAACAGCTTGGCATGATTAGTCTTGGTCATTATCACACGTGTTACTAATTAACAAGTTGACCTCACGTTTATCAAACAATTTTAGGTAGGAGTGAATTATCATTATGGAGACCTTTACTTTGTTCTCAGTTATTCTATAATTGAAGGGAAAATATGCCAACTTAACCCGGTCAAGATTCAAAACTACTAATTTTCAGTGATGAAGCAAGCATTCCTCGTGACAAATGGAAGCAGGTGGAGAAGATTAGATTAAAAATTTACCTCCATTGATCATGTTTATTTGATAAAGACGTGAAAAAAAAAATTAAATAATATCAATATCAGTGTCATTATTAAAATTTTCCCCCTTGTTTTCTATTTCAATGGTAGGTGAGGGCTGCGATCGAGATGGCGACGTCGACGACGTGACGCCGAGATAGATAGTGCTTTTGAATTGACCATGGAGCCAAAATACTACCGTATAAGTTAAGCTGCATGATTGAATGATTAGCAAAATTCAATCATCTTGTATCATAGATTTTTGAGAGCATGTGTGGCTTTTCAGAGAATTAGGGTTAGGGTTTTTCGTTGCACACGTGTCGCTGGGGAAGGACAATCAGCAAAATTTAATGCAAGGGTGCCGAGCGAATCAGCTGGTGGCACGTGTGAATCTGACAGGTTTGTTATCAGTCAGCCGCCGGCGCCGGCCCCGGCCGTGTAGAGACGCGCTCGTGCGGGTGGGGGGGCCCACACGTCCCGTGCCTTGACGAAGTACCGGAAATGCCCCTGGGGTATGGTTACCGACTGGTGAGAGTAGATGAGATTGCTTGGGACGAAGCATGAATAGTAATGACATTGATTGATTAGGATTTGGTAGAATGATTTAGTAGGGAACAAGTTGGCAGAATAAAATCTAATCAAAGTTTTCTTGTTGACATGCAATGAGACCTGAATATTCATGTGGAATTAATGTGGGTCTGAAAAAAAAAAATTGAGATCTATTACCAACAAATTTAGATGCAAATGTAGTGTGTATTTCGACTAACTTGATTATCGGTAAACAAACATTTTGTCGTGGTTATCCATACTTGTTAAATTAATTTGGTATTTATTGATCTAAGATACGAATCAAAATGGACTGGATTACAATCTTATCACTGTATATGCGCGACTAATACTATATATATATATATATATATATATATATATATATTATATATATATATATATATATATATATATATATATATATATATATAGGGGTTACTGTACCTCAGCCTGCGGCTGAGAGAACTCCCTCAGCCGGCGGGACGTGGCAACATCAGATCCACAAATCTGTCATAAATTTTAGCGGACAAAAACCTGAACAATCCCGCCTAATTTAATGTCAGTCACCTCAACATTGTATTTTCCGAAAATACCCTCAATCACAACTTTTACCTAATGTAAAAACATTTCCTTTTATTTTTTATCATGGTCGCAGTATTTTTTGAAAAAGCGATGTATATGTATGCGACCTTACTAATATTTTTTAAGCCAAATTTTTTCATACACTATTTGTCGAACTCGTTCGCAGTGGTTAAAATTATAGTTGCAGATCTGTTCGACTTAGATCGTAGAGTTTTAATTTTTTTTTTGGTCTTTATTTTATACGAATGCGACGTTGGTCGCAGTATATGAAAGGTCCTTTTTTTTTATTACATACTGCGACATGGGTCGCAGTTGTCTCAATATGCGTTGTAGTGTCCTGCGACCATGGTCGCAGTGTATTTAACGTCATTTTTTTAATTCCTGAGTCGCAGTTGATTATGTTTGCACTGTAGTCTTACAGTTGATTATGTTTGCACTGTAGTCTTATGCGACCTTGGTCGCAGTGTTGACCCGGGTCGTAGTTGTTTATGTTTGCACTGTATACTTATGCGACCATGGTCGCAGTGTCGACCCTGGTCGCAGTTGTTTATATTTGTACTGTATACTTATGCGACCTTGGTCGCATTATTGACCCTGGTCGCAGTTGTTTATGTTTGCACTGTAGATGATTGCGACTTGGTCGCAGTGTAGACCATGGTCGCAGATGTCTATGTTTGCACCGTAAACTTATGCGACCTTGGTCGCAATGTCGTTCATTATTTACATTTACACTGTAAATAATTTATAAACAATAACCTAAATCCTATAAACAGCAGCAAAAAAAGGGGAGAAAATAATAATAAATAATAACCTAAATCTGACAACGAGCGGTCCAAAAATGCCTTGTGGGCAAATAATAATAAACAATAAAGAAAGTTACCGAAAGAGTAACTTTTCATAAGGGGTATTTAGTAATTTAACTTCTTCCTATAAGCGGGCCTCAAGTTAGTGGGGTGACAAAATTGAGCCACGTCACCGCAGGCTGAGAGAGTTCTCTCAGCCGCAGGCTGATATACATTTTTCTCATATATATATATATATATATATATATATATATATATATATATATATATATATATATATATATAACAAAACATCAAAAATATAAAAAACTTCACATAATTATTATGTTGGCATGTGCGTATACTATTGCGAAATACGATACCAAACTTCTAAATGAAAACTCATTGTCAAAGTATTCAACAGTTGGAGATGTCTAAGTTGATTATGAGCATTCATTTTGATGGAAAAAATGAAATCATTGCTTGCCAACTTTTTTTTTTTTTTTTTTTTTTGGGCTTAAAATGAGAAGAACGGAACTACAACATGATGGTGGGGCCTTTAGTGTCCATTCAAATTCAAACAATAAACAAAAAACATGAAAGACCTTTTCCCCCTATATAAAAGAGAGAGGGCAATATGGGTATTATAACAAAAATTGAGAGCGGTAGCCGCTCGTGCGGTTCAAAGGACGGTGGGGCCCACTGAAGACAATCGCTCCAGGACAAAAAGGAACGGTCCAAAATTGCCGGTTTATTCGGGTGAGTTCCGCTGTTTGAAAGCGATCACGCCTCACAAATCGCCGACGACTACGCGCCTAACACCGCAATTAATCGCCGGCCAGCTCTCCCAGTTATTTACAAAGCTACCACTGTTGCTTGTCCCTTGGGAAAATTGGTAGATTAATCTTCTATCTTAATCACGGCCGTCCGCTACTGTATTTTTTTTTTCTTCTAATTAACTCAACTGGAGGTGGTGTTCGAAACAATAACCATGAGGTGTATTTTGCTCTAACTGATTCAGGTCAATCGGTATTGGACAACCGCATGGAACGTTCACTACTGTATTTGAAGTCACTATTTTCAGATGTAGATTCCAATTTTAATTTTGTGCCATCCTCAAATTATCTGTATTTTGTTTTTCGTGTATTTTGCTCGTAATTTGTGTTCAAAGATAATGTACTTGTCTAATTAGTTTCATTATTTTTCTTATTAGTGCTGGGGAGGGGAATTCTCCGTCTTTCTGCTCGAACGGCGTATTTGGATTCACGAAAGTGTGAGGAAATAAAAAATGGGAAAACTCATTTCTTATTTTTTTATTGTTTTAAACTGAAAATGAAAAATGGGAAACTCTTTTTCTTTTCCCTTCTACACTAACAAAATTTCATTTTCAGGTGCTACAGTTAATTTTGTGGTCATGTAATCTCACTTGTAATAAATTGTAACTTATTACATTAAATTTTTATATCATGTAAATCTCACTTGCGGTCTAATTATAGTTCAAAAACGTCATTTTAAAAATAATATTAATTTAATATTATTTTTTTGTCTACTTTATGGTTAACTTTTTTCACTTCCACGTTACTAGTCAAACACCCAAAAACATGATATATTTTTTCACGTACACTTTCACATTATAACCCAACACTGAAAAATTTATTTCCATAAATCTTGATTTCTCACTATACTTTCACATTTCCTACTCTCACTTTTCACTTCTCATTTTCCTCTCACTTCCATGAATCCAAACACACGCCTGAAAACAAATATTATGTATTCCAAGCAAGGCCAATATTTGCACATATTTCCGCATTCATGCATGTTAAAATCAATTACAACCGTCTGAATATAACATATTGCAAAGAGAGGATCAAAGTCTAATTTGTTCCTACACATATCACACTAAATAAGAATAGAGTGAATAATAAAAGTTCATATTTGAACTAGATTTGAACTGGTTGATTCATCTTAGATAGAGTGAAGCATAAAAGCTCTTATATGATCTAAAAGCTACAACAATATTTGAACTAGATTTTACCGAACTTGATTTATTACATTTGTATGTCATTTTGAGCAAGTTTGTGTTGCATGTTAGAATTCAGTGTAGAATTAGATGGTGGACTTGGATTTCAATTGGAAGTCGCTAATTTCGTTTACTTTCCTTTTTTTTTTTTAGTGGGGGGTGTTGTGGGCAAAGGATAAATTCTCACCTTCTATTTTTTCTTTTGGTTTGCGAATATAATATTATATTATTTGATAATACAAGATTTTTTTAACGAAATAATATTTTGTTTATTTATTGTTTTCTGTCCACAACTCATGGGATCTTATTAAGGGCCTGTTTGATTCGTTGCAAAACATCGCAAGTCGTAAGTTGTAAAATGAGAATAGAAAAAGTGAACTGTAGTAGAGAAAATATATTGTGTTTTACGGTATTGGTTGGTAAAGTGAAGTGTAAATGGAAAAGTATATTGTGTTTTACGGTGTTTGGTTGATAAAGTGAAAGTGTAAATGGCAAAGTATATTATATTTATGGTGTTTGGTTGGTAATGTAAAAGTGTAAGTGGAAAAGTTGACCACAAAATTAACTGTAGCAGTGATTTAAATATTATAAATACTATTAAATTAAATCTACTATTGCAAATTTAATTGTATTAATAAATTTGAGATAAAAAATTAATAATCTTAATATTTTATTTATAACAATAATATTAATAAAATATTAGTATAAATAGTAAAATATTACTAAAATATTAACTAAATAAATAATATAAAATTTTAAGAAAATCTAAAGAACATTAATAAAAATTTAAGAATACTAATAAAATATAAATATTAAAAATTTTAAAAAAATAATAAAATATAGTTATAATATTATAATATTAAAAATACTTGAAAATTATTATAATATAAAATTTATTATAATATTATTGTAATATTAGAAATATTAAATTAACAAAGTAAAATATAATTATAATTTAATAATAAATTATCATTATAGTATTATTATACTGAATTATTATTACAATATTAACATAATAAAATATTAATATAATAATAAAATATATTATGATATTAATAAAGTAATTTTTTATATAAAAAATAAATAATTAAATATATAGTAATTTTATATTAAAGTATAATATTGTTATATTAATAAAATATTAACTCTAAATAAAATAATAAAAAATGGAATAAGTATAATAAAATAATAAAGTATTAAATAAAATATTAAATAAAAATATTAAATTAAAATAGTAAAATATTAAATACTAAAACAATATAAAAACAATAAAAAAATAAAGATTAAAAATATAAAATAATTAAATAATTAAATAAGAAATTGAAACACTATTTAAAATATTAAATATTTAATAATATTAAATTATATATTGATTATCAAGTAACTATTTTGAATTGTAAGTGTACTATAAGTGAGAGTTACATGACCACAAAATTAACTGTAGCAACTGCAAGTGGGAAAATATGAGTGTAAAAGTGAGATTTACATAACCACAAATTTAACTGTAACAACTGCAAGTGGGGAAAAGAAGAGTTGCATTTTACAACTTATTTTCAGCGAAACAAAGAACGAAAAATGGAAAAGAAGTTTTATGACTTGCGTTTTGCGGTGAAACAAACACGCCCTAAGTCACGTACCTCAATTGGTCCAATGATTTACCCAACATGTGAGATGACCATGCATGCAATGCAATGCAATAATCTTGACAATTTCTTCCTCTTCTCTTCTTTTTAACCACATCAATGCGATATGATATGAGAGAGCGGATGTGACTCATTTAATGGCATCATCTCACTCAAGTGAACACATAGTTAAATTCATGAGCCATCATTTCTGTGGATTTGAAATGAATGTGAGAGATTGAGCTTGAAGTGGGAGGGGAGTAATCAAAGAATGGCCCCATCCCGGCAAGTGATCTAGTAATCTTGTTTGGATTGTTGAGTCCCGCTATTCACAGCAGATAATGAGTTCGAGTCCTCGCACCCGCGGACATGTGCTGCTTTCATACGCGGTTTAACTAGAAAGAAAAAAAAAAAATTTAAAAGATGGTCCCAATCCTAGTCCTAGGTGGTGGTGGTGGCTTGGGTCTAATTTTTTAAGGGAGGGTCCATCAATTAAAAGACCCCAGAAATTGGTGTTGGGGGAAAGTGTATGTGAGAGAGAGAGAGAGAGAGAGAGAGTTTTCAAGAAGTAGAACGAGAAGGATACACGGCAAGTCTTTGCCCTAAAGCGAAGGCTCAGTTATATATAAAGAAAATGAGTAAATAAATCATCATTTACCCAATAAAACTAGAGAGGTAAAAAAAAAAAAAAAGAGTATATATTTATATAAGAAGAGTAAAATGTCATCTTTTCTGTCTAGGTCCAAGGACTATACACAAATTTACCTCTTGATTTCACATTTAAACTGCACAGCACGTGTCAAAAACTAGTTAGGTTTTACAGTAAAATTTTAAAAAGCAATCCAGCTTCTTAAATCAGAAGTAAAATGTTGCAGTGTAAAATCAACTTGCACGATAATGTTTAAGTATTAATGTAGGAAGATAGATTTTGATTGAGCTGTTCAAACATAAAAATATTTTTTCGGATGGTAAATAAAACAATGCTCAAATTCAGGGTTTATGTATAAAATAAGAAAATATCGACATGCATAAAATTATTTAGATTCAATATAAGCAAAGTGGCTCCATGTTTTAGAACCCAGTCTAAATAAAGAACATA